>CM023485.1:112529393-112720698 GCA_013339685.2 Hyalomma asiaticum | reverse complement strand
TTCGCCGACGATGACAACTCGTACGACCACCGCCTATTCGCTCAGGTACAGATATCATCAGTTCTCGTGGCTATAAGCCCAACGTTACTGGCTCTCTCTTTACGTTGTACTGCTTCCCTCTGCCCACGTCAGAGTTTGCCTACATGCGGCCCGGCAAAACAGCATAACCACGGTAGTGTTTTTCAAGAGTTATAGAGAAACACGCACGCACCTGTGCATTCACTTGGCGGCACGCAGACGGAAACACTGCAACGCCATGCTGGTCCAAGTGCATAGGGCGCGGGACTGCCGATCTGAAAAACGCTGGTTCGATGCAGGCTGTGGAGGTCGCATTTTCACTGCGCGATGTGTGTGCACGTCAAAGAATACCCGGCACTCAAAATTTCTCGGAGTCCTCTGCCAACGCGCTCCCCATAAGGATATCATGGCGTCTGTTGCGTACAGCGACAATTATTAGGTGGACATAAACGGTGATCGGATGTAGGTGCTCACAAACTTACCCGCAGTTATGTCATTTGCATTTCAAAAGAGGCGTCGCTAATAGCTGAGGCATTGTTTCTCAAAACTGTTAGTGGTTATGTCTCCTGTAATAGTAATTCCATATATATGGGTCCCTCGTCTCGCACTTGACACGTTTAACGTTTTGGTGCACTTATCACGCCATTATACGGAGACATCCTGAAACATCAACTCTTAATAAATGACTCCCCCACAACAGTTGCCACTGAGCCGAGGCTCCAGAGCTTCGGTTAAAGCATTCAGAATTAGTGCCCACTGTTGTTGTAACACTGCTGCAGATGTGGGCCATTGCGCGCCCAATGACAGCTCAAGCTAGGTCGCCAATTAAAAAGATAGCTGTCAAATATATTCGGATTAAGAAGAACCAACAAATCTAGGCGCCGGTAAATGGACCGGACAATTTTCAACTACCTAGTTCAAGTGTGAGTGGACCGCGTACACTTTAACTACGTAGTTGAATTTTCTCATCACATATACATAATCTAGTCTTCAGCAACGCTGATTCATGGTGCCACATCGGGAAACCTGCATCGTGCGTTGCGTTTTCACGGTGCTGTAAATGCGGCTAATAATGCCGTAGGTGCTCCTCCAACAATTTTCTGGAGGTGCACAGTACACGCGCTCTGCTTTGGAATAATTAATGTGCGCGCTCAAACCACGCCATTACTTAAGCATATTTACTCTCGCCAAGACATGCTTTCGTCACTCAACGCACCAGGACAACCAGAATGCCTACAATCACGCCATCTCGTAGTGCGACCCTGATGTACCAGTGCTTTAAAAATATGTTACAAATGCACGTGTCTTAAACATCTCCGTATTTTTACCACTGGGAAAGACACTCATATTCAAGAAAAAAATGCAAATAGGGCTCAACGGCGATCTTACCAGCGCCAATTGCGGTTTTGTACACGCGCGTTGCTGATACCCTCTATATTGCCACCTGCATGTAGTGGATCATGGGCAAGAGAAGCTGCAGCCCCCAAAACGAGGAAGAAGATCCTGCGCTTCTTCTCCGCTCGATAGCCAACCTCGACGGACGCGCTTTGCCAGGGCCAGCCCCCTCATCTCTCAATAAACCTCGAACTACATTTGAAGGCTCGTGACAAACTGGAAGTGCTGGGTAGCCCTCACGCATGTCGCAGACCCCTCCAGGAAGGCGCAGTACAAGGCCAGTGCCGGTCAACACTCCTGTGCATAGGGCCAGCCGCAGAGTCAGGGGACTGCCTCCGGAAGGCGGCTCTACTGATGCCGTCACTTTCACCACTATGGCCAGCGCCGCCGTGCAAACCGCCCCAACACGCATGGAAAGCACGCCATTCAACCGATATACACTCGAGAGCCCAAGAGTGTATATCGGCACCGTATCGGAGGATGTCAAAGACTGGATGGTGGACTTCGAGCGCGTGGCTTCCTTAAACCAATGGGACGACGTGGCAAAACTCAGGCATGTATACTCCTACTTAGAAGACGGAGCGCTTACGTGGTTCACGATCCGGGAGGATCAGCTGACGTCATGGCGCGAATTTTCCCGACTGATTCTTCAAACTTACGTCAGCGCTGATCGCCACGAACGCGCACTTCGGTCCCACGTTTCCAAACGAGACTGTGAACGCATATGTCGAAGACATGACGCGCCTCTTCAAGAAGAGCTGATCCGGGTATGGCTGAGGACAAGAAGTTACGCAACCTGATGCGTGGCGTCAAGGAGCAGCTCTTTGCAGGTGTTGTGAGGTACCCTCCCAAGACAGTGGCGGAGTTCTTGTCCGAGGCCGTAACGATGGAAAAGATGCTCCTGCGTCGAGCCAACATGTATGAGCGGCAGGTGAACAGTGTGTCTGCTACTGATGTTCTCGCGGCCATCGGAAGTAACGACTGCCTTCGGGAACTCATCCGCTCTGTGGTGGGCGAAGAGTTGCAGAAGGCCGCCATACCTCCTCAGTCCACGGTAAACTCTGTGGCGAACATCATCCAGGACCAGCTGCACCAGGCTCTTCGCGAGTGAAGTGACACCTTGTCGCATCACAACGCTCAGCATGCACCAGCCGAGTACCGTCGTGCGACCTACGCAGATGCCTCGAGCAGTCCTGCATCCCCTCCGCCGCAGTTCACTCGTGCTTCTTCGACTGTGACACTCCAGCCGGCGCAGCCGATGCCGTACTACGGTACCGTTTCACATGCCGCTCCAGTCGCCTATCGTTCGCAGCAGCCGGTGCAGTATATCAATGACAGACGCATGCCGCTTCGGAAGTCCGATGCCTGGCGCACACCCGATCGCCGTCCTCTGCTACCACTGCCGTTAAGCGGACCATTTACCGCGAATGTCCGTACCGGCGCCTTGGCTTTCGCGGTTTTTCTGCTTGCTCGCCTCCACCGCGCTACGGCCAGCGACCTCGGGACGTCGAGGATTACCTCGCTCAACAACGCCTGCCACCGCCTACTGGGCGGCAGTCGCGCTCGCCGTCGCCTTGGCGATTTTCACCTCCTCCTCAGCGATATTCTGCCGCACGGTCACCCAATCCCCGCCTGGAAAACTAACTGCAGCGCCCTTTGGGGGCGAGGTCGCTAACGATCGTTGCGCTGAAGACCTCCGATCGACGTAGGTACACAGAGATAGCGATTAGACAGCGGCTGCAACTGAACGGGACGGCCGGCTGTCTCTGGATATACCAGTGGTAGTGGACGGTTACCTAGCTGCTATTGTACTGGTGGACACACGCGCAGACAATTCGATTTTAAGCGGGAAAATGGCAACACAGTTAAAGAAAGTAATTACGCCCAAGCAGAACTAGCGGATTCGGATGGCTGGTGGCCACGTCGTTGCTCCTCTAGGAACGTCTACGTCCAGAGTTGAGATCCAGGGGTCGACGTTCGTAGCGAGATGCCTTGTATTGCGCGAATGCTCCCGGGACCTCATCCTAAGCGTAGACTTTCTACAGGAGTGTGGTGCTATCATCGTCCTCAAGGAGGGCCGATTCACATTCTCAGCAGTGCGGGCAATCGACTTACCGGACGACCAAAGACGTGCCGACGTACTTCGCGTTTCTGCAGACAGTGCAATGCTTCCTCCCCGAGCCAGTGTCCTGGTCGACGTCACTTGTTGCGGCTTGCGCGATGGCGAAGCAGTGGCCGAAACAAACTTGGAACACCTGCTTAAGCACGGTGTTTTTGTGGCTAGAAGTGTCATAAACCTTCGCGTCAGCCAGTCACGATTGTTCGTCACCAACTTCAGCAATGAGCATCGGCATCTTTTCCGCGGCACTTCGATTGCATTTGCCGACCAAGTAGCCGAAATCAAAAAAATTGCACCATCTCCCCGAAGTGAACCCTGATGGGATGCGAAGCAGCAGCGTTCCTCACGGGTGGCGTCACTGGTTGAAGGGCGCTAACGCGGGTGCTGGAAGAACAGTTTGAAGCGAAACTCGGTGTAGCATTTTCTGGTGTAAACGTTTGTTTGAAACGCAGACACGGGAAGCGAGCGGGCGTTGGAGCCGGGAGCTGCAGGCGCTCCGGTGGGTGAGGGAGAGAGTGACGTACGCGCGCACCTGCGAGGGAAGCGTGCGAGGGGAGCGCGACCTCAACGCCCGCCTGCAGCGTGACCTACTTGGCACCGCTCCAACGCCTGCGCCGAGGGAAGCGCGTTGCCTCGCGTTTGTGCGGACAAAGGGACAGCGGAGGGACAGCGACCACTTGCTGTTCCCGACTCGCCCCCATCTACCAGCGCTGCAGACTCTGGTGGACTTCATTGACGAGACTGGCATCGCAGCCTACCGCTGAGCCCGGGTTGCCCTCCCGCGCCTCCCCTTTCCGCCGGCTTACTTCTGCAGTGCTGAGCGAACCCTGACATCTCTCATTACCTTTCTGTCCTCTTTATTTCCCATCATCCCCTCCCCAAGACGCTGCGCCGTGCTCCCAGTTTGGGCTGCAGAAATAAGCGTCTTTTCCTTACCATAATCACTACCACCACCACCACAGCGTTACACAGGCTAGTCAAAGAGCTGCTTCGCATCTTAAAGTTTTACGTCAGAAGCACTGGAGACCGCAGACACGTCTCTGGACCATATCGACGTAAATCCTGATCTGTCCAACGACAACCAGACCGCACTGCGCAAGGTGTTTGAATTCAGGGCCTGCTTCGACAGTTCATCAAAAGTACGCCAGACGTCCATCACTCGGCACAGGATCATCACTTACGAGGACGCACGCCCGATACGCCAGTCTCCTTACCGCGTGTCGGCTAAACAACGTGAAGCCATCCGTACGCAAGTACGAGAGATGCTTGATGATGGCATCATCGAACCTTCCTCCAGCCCCTGGTCGTCTCCGGTTGTTCTTGTTAAAAAGAAAGATGGGACACTGCGGTTCTGCATCGACTACCGGAAACTTAATAGCGTGACGAAGAAGGACGTGTACCCGCTGACACGTATCGACGACTCGTTAGATAGGCTACGCCATGCCCGCTATTTTTCTTCTCTAGATGTAAAGAGCGGGTACTGGCAAATAGAAGTAGACTATCGAGACCACGAGAAGACAGCCTTTGTGACGCCAGACGGTCTCTATGAATTTCGCGTACTTCCTTTCGGCTTGTGTGCGGCACCGGCAACTTTCCCGAGAATGATGGACACTGTCCTCACTGGACTGAAGTGGCAGGCTTGTCTTGTCTACCTAGACGATGTGGTGGTATTTTCCGAAACGTTTGAGCAGCACCTTCACCGCCTGCGGAGTGTGCTAGAAGCCATCCGATCGGCAGACCTCACACTTAAGCCAGAAAAGTGCCACTTTGGTTACGAAGAGCTAAAGTTCCTCGGACATGTATTGAGCGCCGAAGGGGTCCGACCCGATCCGGACAAGCTTGCCGCCGTAGCCGAATTTCCAGCTCCTGCCGATAAGAAGGCCGTCCGGCGATTCCTTCGTTTGTGTGCCTATTATCGCCTGTTTTTTCGGGGCTTTTCGAATATAGCTGAACTCCTCACTCGTCCTACTAGAGATGACACGCCCTTTGTGTGGGATCGCGAACCAACAGGAGGCTTTTGCTACACTACGACAGCGCATGCAGTCAGCACCCGTGCTTGCGCATTTCGACGACGATGCTGACACAGACGTGCATACCAACGCCAGTAACATCGGCCTTGGTACAGTCCTTGTCCAGCGCCAAGATGGAGCGGAACGGGTTATAGCGTACGCCAGCCGCTCACTATGCCGTGCCGAGGCGAATTACCCGACTACGGAGAAAGAGTGCCTCGCAGTTGTTTGGGCGATTACCAAGTTTAGCCCCTACCTCTATGCTCGTCCATTGAAGGTAGTGACGGACCACCACGCCCTTTGGTGGCTGGCGAGCATGCGCGACCCTTCAGGACGACTGTCACGGTGGAGCCTGCGGCTGCAGGAATTTGACGTCACCATCGTCTGCAAGTCTGGCCGTAAGCATGAAGACACTGACACACTGTCTCTCGCACCAATTCAGCTTGCCAGTCATGAAACAGACGATGATGACGGTTTCCTGGGCGCCATTAGCTATTAGGTTTGAGCAGACAGCAGCGAGATGACGCAGAGATTCGCCCGATCCTTGACCAGTTAGAGGGCCATGGTACAACCATACTGCGTCATCTTTCGCGTTCTTTAACGTCATTCAGTCTCCAGGACGGTGTCCTGTATAAAAAGAACGCTCGTTCGAACAGCCGTACATACCTCCTGGTTGTTCCAAAAGACATGCGAGATGACGTCCTCTTCGCTTGCCATTACGAACCCGCATCTGGCCACCTAGGCTTCTCACGAACACTGCAAGAGTAAACGAAGCGTATTACTGACCCGGGCTTTCAGCAAGCGTCAGGCAGTACGTTAAAGGGTGCCGTGAGTGCTAGCGCCAGAAGACTCCATCGGTTAAGCCGGCTGGTTTACTTCCATCGATAGAGGCACCTCATACACCCTTCGACCACGTCGGCATGGACATCCTCGGACCTTTTCCGCTGTCCTCTGGAGGCAACAAGTGGGTGATTGTGGCGACAGAATATTTAACGCATTATGCCGAGACGCAAGCGATTCCACGAGCCACAGCTCCTGAGGTAGCGCAGTTTTTCATGCGCCACATCGTACTACGTCACAGTGCTCCCTTTAATGTAATAACCGACAGAGGCGCAGCATTTACGGCGCAACTTATGGACGAACTTTTTGAATTAGGCAACACCAGACATCGAAAGACGACCGCGTACCACCCGCAAACGAACGGACTCACCGAGAGACTAAACAACACTATCACAGACATGATCGCTATGTACAGCGACGTCCACCACAAGCATGGGACCGGATTTTGCCTTATGTGACATTCGCTTATAATACGGCCGTGCAGGAGATAACGCGGTTCACCCCATTTCGCCTTCTCTATGGCCGGGAAGTTCAGACGATGCTAGACGCTATGCTGCCGGGTCACGACGCTGACCGGTTCACACCTGACGCCGTGGAATTCGCAGAGCGTGCTGAGGAACCTCGGCAGCTAGCGCGGCTGCACATCGGCCAGCAGCAACAGGCAGACGCACGACGCTATAACATTCGTCATAGAGAAGTGTGCCACAGCCCCGGAGACAAAGTTTGGGTGTGGACCCCAGTTCGCCGCCGTGGGCTCTCCGAAAAGTTACTGAGCCGCTACTTCGGCCCTTATAAAGTCCTTCGTCGCGTCAGTGACGTGAACTATGAGGTTATTCCGGACCCATCACACAAGCAGGCCAGGACACGACGGCCACCGAGCTCGGACATTGTTCATGTTATGCGCATGAAGCCTTATTTTGCGCGCTTGTAACTTTCTTAACTTTCTAGGATTTATTATTCTATGTGTTTTCTTACCCTCCGTTAGCTTGCTTTGCTCTCTAGTTGTCCCAGTGTCACAGTAACTTTTCTTCTCCACGTTAACCTGCGCTGTTTTTTTCCTCCCCTCGTTGTTTGTGCTGTAGCCTCGAGCGATGCTGTTCTTTTTTCGAAGGGGATAATGCCACCTGCATGTAGTGGATCGTGGGCAAGAGAAGCTGCAAGCCCCAAAAACCAGGAAGAAGCTCGTGCGCTTCTTCTCCGCTCGATAGCCCAACCTCGACGGGTGCGCTTTGCGAGGGCCAGCCCCGAACTACCTTGCAAGGCTCGTGACAATATGACCAAATGCGCAGCGGTCTCATACCAACTTTTTTTGGTTGTTCAAGAACGTGTTTGGTTAAAAACAATGGTAGGCTGTTTCGCAACGTGTAACAAATACAATCTGCACGCACAGCGGCAGGTATCACTGAAAACATCGCGAACTGAGGGCCAACAGCCGTGATTCAGCCGAACAGGCTGACACGCCATAACTTTCGTTTGCCGCGCCCTGAACACAGCGGACGACACTTACAGGGATGTCGACAGATGGCAATTTATATTTTAATAACACATCTACAGCACAAAAAAGAGGCGAAAAATGGAATATAAATGTGGCTGTCCTCTCTCCAGGCCAGCCACATGCAAGTGCAGAGTGCTGCTGAAAGCGGTGCGAGACATATTCAAAGTGTTGTTTTGTAAAGTATAAGTTTGCTGATGCAGTACGTTCTGTTTGTTCGCTCACGTTAAAAATGACTCATGACGGTATTCGATAATTGCTCTTATATCTTTTTTCCTTCGTGAATTATTATTCAATCCTCCTGTGAGGTTCTCTCTCCGTGAGGCATGCAATGGCCGAATATTGCCACGTGGTCGTGTTGCTGCGGCATACAGAACTCAATACTTGGTCAGTGCAACTGTTCTGCGGAACTGCGCACAGCAATGTAAACCAAAGCGCACTGCAAAGCGCACTACATAACGTGTTCTCGCATTATCTGTGAAATTTCAGATGTCCCTCCAATGTGCGCGTCAGCCATAGAAAGTTTCAAGAATGGTCGACACGATTTGTGAACCTACATGCAACATAAACACGGCCTGCGCTGAGCATAACAGAACCTAATATTGGCGCTCCCCGCAATCAAAACAACCGTGCATGTCACGAGAAAGTTATAAAGGCGCTTCCCTTAAATACGCCAAAAGAACAGGACGTGTCACTACCCCGCTCTTAAAAATATCATTCTGGTGCTAAAGGGAGAATATTAAAGTGAGAGTACATGCAATAACTTAAGCTAATACGTCACAGTTAATCAGCGCGCGTAAGAAAGATTAAGTCGAACGACGTGTAAATCTTCTCGTCGCGAGCGGAGGCGCTGGGATGATGTTAAACCTTCTGGCACGACCTCATCGTCCAGTGCACCAAAGTGCCGGAGTACCTTGTAGGGTCCAAAGTAACGCCGCAAGAGCTTCTCCCATAGCCTCCGTCGTGGTATTGGCGTCCAGACCCAGACGCGGTCTCAGGGTTCGTATTTGACGTGCCGCCGTCGAAGGTTGTGGTGCGTGAGGACCGTCTGGTGGCTCTTGATAAGCAAGCGAGCAAGCTGTCGAACCTCTTCGGCGCGCTTCAAGTAGCTGGCAACGTTGAGATCTTCTTCGTCGATACGCCGATAGCATAGCGTGATGCGTTGTTGCTCGGCTCCGTCCATAGACAAGCTTGTTCGGCGTAAGGTGCATCGTTTCTTGCACAGCCGTGTTGTACGCGAAGGTCGCATACGGAAGTATGGGGTCCCTTCTCTTTCACGTCGAAGTACATGACCAGCATGTCGGCAATGGTCTTGTTTAGACGCACGGTGACGCCGTTCGTCCGCAGGCGGCAGGCGGTGGTTCGACGGTGGCTTGACTGACTGTACCTCAAGATCGCCTCAGTTAGCTCAGATATAAAGGCCGTACCTCTGTCGGTGGTGAGGATTTCTGGGCATCAGTGACGCTTGGCGATGTTCTCAATGAAGAACTTGGCCATCTCGGCAGCAGTGCCCTTGGACAGGTCCCTTCTTTCGGCGTTGTGGGTGAGGTACTCAGCGCTATGACCATCCATTTATTGCCGGAAGTCGTCGTCGGGAACGGCTCAACTAAAATGACACAATGACAACACGCTCATAACTATTACTCAAACACTAGGAAAAATTGAGACTGACTGCGCAAACCTCCTTGCCCCCAAAAATGATATTAAAGATGTACAGGCAATCGCGACGCAGAACTCGCGTGAAATTGCCACTCTTACCGCTAGAGTAGACGATTCTCAGGATCGCGCCGGCAGATCCAATCTTGCATTCTTTGGTCTGAAGGACAGCGCCAATGAAACATGGGCCCAGTCTGAACAATTAGCAATTAACATATGCATTGAAAACCTTGGCGTACCGATCACACCAAAAGAAATTGAAAGAGCTCGCAGCATAGGCCGCTACAACCACACCAAGACCAGACCCGTAATCGTTCGCTTTGCAAATTGGAAATACAAAGACCGTGTACTGTGATGCGCCAAAAACCTCAGAGGGTCACAATACAGCATCAGCGAAGATTTTTCACCGGGCGCACGCCTCGCACGAAAAAAGTTGGCCGAATTCGCCAAAGCAAAAAATAAGGTGATAAAACGTCGTTACAACCAGCTAGTCATCGATGGCGTCACTTATGTCTACGAAGAAATCTCGGAAAGCGTCATCTCACGGCCATCATAGCTAACCCCGAGCTCACGTCGCAATCTTCGGGGTTCCGAGAGCATCTAGGAATCACGGGTGCCGTGCACTCCCTTGCGTTCTCCTGCTAACACTTTTCCCGTCCAACTCATCTACACCAATATAAGCAGTCTCATGCCAAAACTAGACCAAATACTGCACATAACTACCGAATGTCATTTCGTCGTGCTAACCGAAACTTGGTTGAACGAGTCAACCTCTGATGCTGAGTTAGCACTGGATTTCCCCGGATTATGTGTTTCGTCGCGACCGTGTCGGTAGTCGGGGCGGTGGTGTGCTCATAGCCACTCACAGCAGGTTGGTATGCAACATTATAGAAATTACCAGTCGACTCGAAGTACAGTTTGTACCCTGCAAAGCGCTTTATTCCCCCGCTGTTATCGGTGTGTGCTACCGCCCACCTGACGCAGGCCGGTCTTTTGTTGCTGAATATCACGACGTTTTGTATTCGCTATGTGCCCTCACCCCGATGTTCCAATTATACTCCTTGGAGACTTCAACTTTCCCGGAATAACCTGGTCTGATTTGTCGTTAACTTTGTCCAAATGTAGCGCGGAACGTGATTTCGTTAATTCCTGCCTGACATTTGGACTTTCACAACTCGTTTGCACTTCTACAAGAGAAACTGATCACTAATCAAGTATCCTCGACCTCTTATTAACATGGCACTCAGAAGCTGTTTTATCCGTTTCGTACTTGGCTGCGCTAAGTGACCACGCATAAATGCTACGCTACAGTTTCACTCGCCACTAACGACTACTAACTAACGACTAACTAACTAACTAACGATAAAGCCAACTACGTAGCCATTAACGAGGAACTTGCACCTTTCTATAGCTGGTTTTGTGAAGACTTTTCACAACGCCCAGTCGAAGCAAAGTGGTGTCTTTTCAAAAATAAAGTGCATCATCTGATCCGGACTCTCATCCCCACTGTAAAGGTAACAGAGCGACCACAGACACCATGGTTTAGTGTGGCACTAAAGCGCCTAAAAAGCAAAAAGAAACGGCATTACAGGTCTGCTAAGTTATTAAACGCAGTGCATGTGTGGGAAAAGTACCGTGCCACCGAAAAACTGTTCGATTCACTTGCCGCAAAATCCAAACGCAACTTCTTTACCTCAACGTTGCCGAACATGCTAAACTGTAACCCCAAGCAGTTCTGGAAATTTATCACCCAAGCGTACCTAAAACGTTATCACTCTGTGACGAACATAATCAGCCCATTCCACTACACTGCACGTGTGTTGAACACCATTTTTTCCTCGGTCTTGCGAGGAATAGCTGTCCCCGGGAACTGTCCCCGATCCGGTAATGCAGGAAATCACCTTTGAGGCTGCTGACATCGCTGCCTTAATCGACAACCTAAAGGTGACATCATCAGCTGGGATACATGGCAGCAGAACCAAAATACTAAAGAGTGCAAAGCAAATCACCAGTGTCATTCTCTTTTTGCATTTGTAAGCAGTCACTTTCCACTAGTACCCTCCTACAGGATTGGAAGGTTGGAAAGGTCATCCCCGTGCCAAAAAAGGTTACCCAGCGTCACCGAGAAACTATCGTCCCATCTCACTAACGAGTGTATGTTCAAAATTAATGGAGCACGTTCTTCATTCACATATTGCGAAGTTTCTTACCTCTGTTAATTTCTTTCATCCTAGTCAGCATGGCTTCCAGAAGGGCCTTTCCTGTAACACCCAACTAGCTCTCTTTATCAACAACATTAGTTCTAGCCTTGATACTAACACCCCCGTTGACGCGCTATTTCTAGGCTTCGAAAAAGCTTTCGATAAAGTACCCCATAACCGCCTATTCCTAAAACGTCTCGCCTAAACCTTCATTATCTTGTTTTTCAATGGATACGTGGTTTTCTGTGTAACCGTCAGCAACTTGTCCACGTTAACGAACACTATTCTTCCCTCGCACCCTTTGCATCTGGGGTTCCTCAGGGCACAGTCCTCGGGCCCCTGCTCTTTCTCATATACATTAACAATCTTCCAACTAAAATTTCTTCCTGGATTCGAATGTTTGCCGACGATTGCGTACTATACCACCCTATTAACAATAGTAATGATGTTTTATCCCTACAATCCGACCTCAGTGAAACTGAACCCTGGTGCCACAAGTGGCTCATGTCATTAAACGCATCAAAAACCTCCCTTCTCACTTTTCATCGAAAGACGTCATACCCTGCTCGCGATTATATATGTGGCTCTTCAAAATCGGCTGTTAACACCCACAAGTATTTAGGAATTAATCTCACTTCTGATCTATCATGGCACACGAGCATAACCAGCATAAGAAATTCTGCTAATCGCGTTCTTGGCTTCCTGCGACGTAATATCCGATTAGCACCCCCCTCAGCCAAACTTCTAACCTACTGCTCCTTAGTCAGGCCGAAACTCGAATACGCATGTGCGCTGTGGGACCATACCAACATAATCACATTACCTTGCTTGAATCAGTACAGAGCCGTGCCGTACGTTCCAATTCGAAAAGAAAAAAATACAAAAAGTTTTCCAACCTAAGTGCTGCGGTCCTCTTCCGCAATATATGCGTTCCGAGAGCACCACGTTATCGCCGTAACATTGTCGTAACGTGCAGAAATAGTGTGCTGTTGTTAGGACAAGCGTAGGCCGAAGTATATTTCCTTATTGATGTCCCTGTCTTGAAAAAAGGTGGTTACGATTTGCCTGTCAAGGATGGTCCCATTGCGTCGAACAACACGCACGCAATCATTAAGTGTAGAGGAGCTTCGCGGAGCCGTAATCACGAAACTGGAATGACACCGAAACATATACCAATATATTTTCGTTCATGTCATGCCAGTCCTATCTACGTAAATTCAAACGCTCCCCGCTAATAATTACTGGGTTTTCAAGTGCCGAAACTACAATATGACTATAAAGCACGCCATAGTGCGGCGTCCCGAATTAATTTAGACTCTGTGGGGTTCCTTACCGTACACCTGAATTCACGTGCACAGGAGTTCTCGTACTTTGTCTCCATCGAAATGCGTCGCGACGAGGCCGTAGAATCGAAATAGTGTCCGCGGGTTTAGCAGTGCGATGGCCTAGCTGCTGAGCTACCACTCTGAATGAATGACCACCTCTTAGCGGTTACCCGATTACAAAGGCATGCACCACTACAAGAGAAAGAAAAGAGTATGGCAAGAAACTGTGTATAACGTATTAGAAGGAGAGAGGGGGGATGTTTGGACCGCACGTTGTAGGTGCTAAAGAAACGCACTGCGCCGCTTCAGCACTTTCTTACCTCTGTACAAGAACTGCTAACCTCGTGCACGCACATCTACTAGACCACATGATCATTAGGATATTTTTCTGCTTACATCATACATCTGAGCGTGTGGCGCTTAGGCTGGGTAGATATTACATCTCAGTGACTACACTTTAATTATCTTCAGTTAACACAAATAACGGAATGCTCACCATTTAATCACCTTGTGTTGCATGTAGTCAATCGAAACACTTCCACCCTTGGTAAATTGTCTCTCTACAAGAGCATGGTCACTCGGAACATATACGGTACTAATGCAATGTTCGTGGAAGGGTGCTAACTTGCACGAAGGTATATTTGGTGCTACCAAACATACTTTCGTGCTGTGCCTGGGACTACAACTCATCGATTACAAGTGGCCTTTTAAAGGTACCTTAAAGTTAAAATGTGAAATAGTTTAGATAACTTTTATATCGAGGATACGGTGGTAATTTATTTCGCCATTTTATGCGCACAATTAAAATAGGAAATGAGTGTCAGGGCTGTAGTCTTGAAATTCGCAGGGGAGCAGTGGCTCATGTCAGACGACTAGCTCTTGTATTCGCGCCAAATTTGCTTCAATATATTTTATAAAGCTGCCTATGCTACGACTCTCGCTTTCTTAGAACACGATTTATGTCTATCTTAACGATAAATGGTTACGTAGGCTTTGAGAGACCCCGTCAAATTTCTGTGGCTTCATGTGCATTTGTGCCGGAACATCAAAGCGGCGTTGCCACATGTAATTTCTGTTTTGCGCGTTTTCCAGCTTACGGAGGGTCTTCTTCGCGCAGGATCGGTGTTGTTATTGTTGTGAACAGGTAACCTACTGATGCCAGAAAAATTGTTGATCACTTCGGTGTCCCTTCAATTTCAAGCTCGAAGGTTTCGAGCACAGACGATGCCCCTTTCTGTCAGTCTTTCAGTATATATCTTGTATTTGCAAAAACATGCCCATGTACCCGGTGTCGTGATTTCCGTTGTCAAACTACCACCATCAGTGCTTTTGTTTTTCTCTCTTTGCAGTGGCACTGGCCCTTGTCGTTCTATCTTCTGCTCCAGTGAACATTTTTCTGCCGTATCTTGTAGCTGAGCACAGCACGGACAGTGGCACGGGTTACGCAATTGTTTTAGGACTGTTCGCGATTGCAGGTAAGGCAACTGCTTACTTAGAAGGCACGTGACCGAACTAGAATATAACAAGTGGTAAAGTGTGTACAGTGCGCCGAATCGATTGTAGCATACGTTACTCTAGGAATGACTTGAAGAGCTTGCTGGGTAATGTTTATGGATCAGAATTCGCACCCAGTCTCCGAGATCACTATGTTTTCTCAACGGTGGCCCTACGTTGCTGGCATTAATTGTCGGTGCTGCGGATATGCTAAATCGCTGCAATGGTGGCAGCAGGAGTGCCGTTAATAAGTTGTTGCTTAAGCGGTGGGCCTTGCACGCTTTGATAAGCCGCGCGTTTTCATGAAACATTTTTTGCTTATACGGGTTACTGGGCAGTTAGGGAAATTTTCCCGCATGTTGCATTTCAAATGCTGCTGAGAATATGTAATAACGTCTTGGGCAGCTGAAGAGAAAAACTATTGTATATACCTTTGTGATATGAAGCCGTCAAAGAACAAAGCAAGTCTGCCTTCGCGGGAGCTCTGTAATGCATAAGCGCCCATCCGACGACTCAAGACGTGGAATTTCGGTAGCCTTCTCTAGATATGCGAAGCCGTTGTAAGAAGACTTGAGCGGCACTTTCACTCCGCACTGGAATCCTCGAAAACAGGCACGCAAGCGTAAGATGTCGAGCTACTCACATTTCTCGGGAGACACTGCATTGCGCGTGCCCGAAATCTGCGTCAACTTGCAATGAACTAGACGCATTCACAAGGTGTGGAACCTTGTGAACGTATCGTTTTGTCTACTCACTGTCCGCTGCAGATAAACACGCATGATTTGCTTGTGGATCGCCACTCTTTGGGTGTGCTTGGGTCGCGTCTTGCTGTCGGCAGTGTGCAAAGTGGTGGTGGTAGTTATGAGAAGGACAGAGACGCTTGTTTCTGCAGCCGAGATTGGGAGCACGGGACAGCATCTTGAGGAGGAGATAATGGAGCTAAAGGAGGACAGGAAGGTCATAAAAGATGCTGTGGCTCGTTCAGCGCGGCCGAAGTAAGCCGGCAACAAGGGGAGGGGCGGGAAGGCAACCCTTGCTCTGCGGTAGGCTAAGATGCCCATCCCGTCTAGTAACTCTGCCAGACTCTGCAGCGCTGGTAGATGGGCGCGAGATGCGAAGAGTAAGTGGTGAAATGTGGTGGCTGGAAGTCCCTGCCTCCGGTAGGCTTTGGAAGGTTCTTGGAAGGACCTTGGAAGGACCTTGGAAGGTTCCTGTGCCAATCCGGGACAAGCACAGAGGAGGTGTTCTAGAGTCTCAGGATCCCCGCAGCGGCTGCATACCAGGAAGGTACGTCTGTTTATCCTGTCATGAGTCCTCTATGTTAGCCAGTTGCGCTCAGCTCCAGGAAAGCCGGATCTACCCTTCGTAGTTACAGCCGGAAAGGCGCGAATGCGCTAGTCTTCCCGTCCTGTTGCCTGTGAAACACGAAAGCGTCGATCCACGGGACACTCGGCCGTCTACTTTTTGGCCTTTTATACGGCATTTTGGGTGGCCGTCTATTTATTTACGTGTGCTGCTAGCCTGACGGCACTTACACAGTAAACAAAACGTAGAACTTCTATAGTTGTCATAATACTGCAATTAAAGAATTATATAATTAGAAAATGTTAGAAGGGTCCGGGAAAATCAGGGATATTCCATCAGCTTTGCGCGCATTTAGATCACGCTTTCCGCACCGAACCTGCGAGAAGGTCACCCGAAGGCAATATAAAGAGTCGACCACGGGCAGTCAGCAGCAGTCTAAGACGTCTGTGGCACCATGAAGGCAGAAGGAAGACGTAAACGACCCTGCTCCGTGAGCCAACCGACAAGCCTTGACTGGAAGCTTCACGTTGAGAAAGCCCCTCGAATGGCTTCAGTGAACAGGACTCTTCTGTGTTTTGTTCTTTGATGTAGTGTGTGAACTTGCAGATTTGTTCTAGGTTTCTGTGATCGCGTTACGCATGTGTGTTTTTATTGTAAAGAGCCGAACTTGGCACGCTTTTGTGTAATTGTCAGTTTGATGAGAATATGTTTTGATTTATCAGCCTTCGCTCTGATTGTGCCTTTGAACCACTGCTGGCATTTTGCTAGTGCGCCGAACAGGACCAAGACCTAATTGTCCACGACTTCGTGAAATTATTTTCAGGTGAATGACATGTCGGTTCTTGGAATATTTTCTGGCGGTTGTGTCCTGTGTCTCACAACTCGGTATTGCTGACAATATTTCCTGTGACCGTGACAGGACTTATTTGTCGTGTATTGTGTTCAGTGTTGAGAGGAAGACAATTGTTTTATGCACATGTTGGCGTAAGCGATATTGTATGTCCCACCATGTTCTCGCTAACCTGTTTGCACAGAGTATTTCAAGAATAGAAGTGTAGGCATGTATATTGTGTCTCTATGCAGATAGGATTTGTGGAAGGGCACCATAGATATTGAGAAGTTTATTGCACTCTGTGAAAAGATGGCTTTGGCCCGAGCTGAGTTATGGAAGTGGATTAGCCAGAAAGAAAAAGAAGCGAGGCAGACTACAGAACAAGCGAGCGAAGAGAAAGAACAAGAGGAAGTGATGTATAGACAAAAGGAAGAAAATGTAGCTGATATCTCTGTGAAAGGAATCGGCACAACACGAAAGTGAAATGTGTCTTCGCATAAGCACTTCAATTTTTATCGTTACACCTAGGTGAAGTTTCCCATTGCTGTCGGTGTTTCGATGGCACGGAACCGTTTCGCGTGGATGAATCCACGCTCACACATCCCCTCCTTAACATCAAACCGTTTGTGCTAACTAAAGTAGTTTACCTAGTAACCGGCCACGGTCAATACCAAATGCCACACTACAAAGGTATTGGTCATATTTACTTGCGCCACATTTACCTGTCAAAATCGTTGCCGTGCTCTGCCAGTTAATGCCGCAATTTTCTTGTTCCCATTACTCTCGAAGGTCGGGTGGGGTTAGACGCCACCCACGGAGAAATGTGACCGGTACCCTAGCACTGCGCTATTAGTGCGTATGTGCTCGAAGCTGTACGAACGTGGCTATGTGCGCGGCTCTGCACGCTTTCATCGAGGCGGACTTTGGAACGTGCCTGGAAATGTGCCGCCATCCATGAGAGGTGAAGTAACACTGCAGTGGTTCAGTTTGCCTCTGCAGGTGGCAGCACCGTTCCAGGCAATGTGTGTCTGGATGCGCGCGTGACAAGGCGGACTAGACAAGATGGTAGCGCGTTCCTACAGCGTCGAGCATATGCGGTGTTAGCGAAGTAATAGCGCACCAGCCACTGTTGGTTGTGGTGCGGGGGGCTGTGAGTATGATTTTCAGCGCATCAACAGAAATTTTTCTGGGTGGTTTTCTCAAGTGTTCGTATATGTTTATTTTACTGCATGGTATCCATTACAGCATGATATCCGTTAAAATGTTTTATGCCGGGGTCGTGGTGGACCCCGCATAAAACATTTTCGAAACAGCCAGCCACGCAGCCATGGGAACAACCGCACAAACATCATGCATGACTCTTCTTAACGTGCGTGTTGCAAACTAACTATGCAGGTCGTTGAGATTTACATTTGTCACACTGAACTCGCGGCGATGCCGTGGACAGTGTGCCGGTGTGCCATCGTAGTCCGCAGGTTCCATGCCGAGAGTTAATTCCCCTTAATTGGTGACAGGAACATGTTGAAGAAAGTGTGTATTGTCGGCGCCATTCGATGACCCAAGTACATGGTGGCAGAGCGAAAGAAGAGTCGTAGGCAGGTGAAGGGAACGTTTTATTACGCTGCGCGAAATGCGTCTGTCCAGGCTGAAGCCCGAACCTCTGCTCTCTGATTTCTTCAAAACCATCACCTTCTCAAGACTTCGGTGCACAAAGCGTTACCAGCGGTCGAATCACGTGCAGGGTCCACATGCAGTTTGGAGCAATGGCGTCAGCACTTTCATTATCGTCACGCCATTGGGTCAGAGAACATCATCTTTCACAAAAAGCATAACGATACCCTTACAGAGCGGTTTGGATGACTAAAATACATATACTGGGATACATTCGTAATTGACGTAGGGGGATATTTCAGGCACACTTTTGCAAAAAAAAACGGAAAAGGTATTCCAGAATACAGATACAACAATACTGATATTGAAATACCTTTTTCTATGTCGGCTATGCACTCGTTATATACATATCTTAAGTGCAGCCTAATATTTAGAATATTGCAGCGCACTGAAACTTGCAATTCGCATTTATTCATTTCGTCACAGTACTCTGAGTGCCATCAAGGTATTATAAAGGAGGCTTACACTGTACATAATTGTTAATAGCGATGTATGTACATATATCAGTTGCAATAAAAAATTATACTGTATGACCGCACCGAAATTAACGACCGTCCCTACTGTACAAATGGACGCCGTTTAAATGCCGTAAGGCGGCTCGGCCACGTGATGCCAAACTGCTCAATTTCATTGTGCCTAGAGTGACTGGAAAAACGTTTTCTGTGGAGTCGCTGTAAGGGCCTTTCCACGCGCTATCTGAACACCCGTCCCCCACGTGGCGGGACACCTGCCGCCCACAAGCGGGGGGCTGAAAGGGCGGAACAGCAGCGGAACGGCACCGAATTTCCGCGTGCAAACACGTCATTGGAAACACGTCTCAGCTGATTCCCCCCCAAAAGTAACGAGATATCCGTGTCCTACATAGGTCGCGATACGGGCAATACATCGCAAAAGTAATTCACTACGAAGATACAATTACATTTTTTAAATGTATCTCGATACAGCAATACAGATATTCGCAGGTAACTCTAAAATACTATCGCGATACTCTTCTATCGCAATATGGCCCAGCCCTGCCGCTGTTGGGTTCCGTTATGGAGTTTTGACTCCGGTAACCACGCACACCCTGATCGACCATGTCTTTTCGCGGCACAGACTATCGGGCGGGGAATGAACTCTGTACCGCATGGATAAAATGCCAATGTATCAGCTCGCTCATTTGCCTCTCCACTTCCGCTCTGAGAGCCATCGGCACTTTGTAGGTGAGAGCTAGTGATTGCTTAGTCCCCGGGATGAGTATAACCTTATGCTGTCCCACCTGGCATCGACCTGGTCTGTTCGACATCACCTTTTGAAGGTCAGTCAGCACTCTGCTTAGCTCTTCTTTCTGGGATTTCTCAAGTTGTTGGCATTCGTGAACTCGAGGCATTGTCCGTGACGTTCAGTCGCATTTTGTACGGTCTCCATGGTGCGAAATTCCATGTCAGCTTCAAACACCACGCCTGCATTATCAGATCGCGCATAGTAAGGTCTTATTAGCGCGCACAAGCTTCTCACTGCCGCCTACTTGCTATCAGTAGCTGTCCGCGCGCTTTCTTTCCTTACCATGAGAGGACCAAGCCTTTTTGGTTGCATCTTGCCACAGTGGCATTGCAGGCGAAGCTTTAGCTCTTGTGAAATGCCTCGACATGTGGTTTCCCATTTCAATTCGACATCGGCCTTCGTGATTTACGTCAGCGATCTGTCCAGCTCGGCGATCCGCGAAAGTTCTTGACGAAGCGTCTGCAATACGTGCAAGGCCAAGAAATCGCGTAATACCTTCTTGTCAGTGGGCGGAGGAAATTCGGCGATCGCAGGTGTTTTCAGCGGATCAGGCATACTGCCGACTTGCTGATAACGTGGCCAAGAAAGAACAGCTCCTCTGTGCGCGAAGCGGCACTTTTCTGGCTTCAGGGTAAGTCTGGTGGCTTTGATTACCTGAAGAACAGCTTCGAGGCACAGGAGGTGTTCATCGAAGCTGGAAATACGACTACATCTTTCAAGTAGACGAAGCAAGTCTGCCACTTCAAGCCTGCCAGTACTGTGTCCATAACCATTTGGAACGTCGCAGGCGCCGAGGAAAGACCAAAGGGCATGCCCTTAAGCTTACAGACCATCTGGTGTAATGAAGGCAGTCTGTCGTGTATTTCGATTTTCTTTTGAGGTCCATCAACGAAAAATACTTTGCGTTGCAGAGTCGATCCAAAGCATCATCTATCCGTTGGAGCGGACACACGTACTTCTTCATGATCTTCTTCAGGCGACGATAATCGACGCAAAAACGTGTGGTGCAATCCTTCTTCTTCACTAACACCATGGGTAATGCCCACGGACTGGTGCACGGGTGAATGATGTCGTCACGCAGCATTTAGTCGACTTGTTGCTTGATGGCCTCGCGTTCCCGTGCCGAAACTCGTAGGGGCTCTGATGGAGAGGACGGGCATATCGTCGGATATGATGCGATGTTTCGCGAGAGGGTTCTGACGAAGCCTCGATGACGACGAGAAGTAGTCCTTGTATTGCTCCAGTAAGACCTTGAGCTCCTTTTGTTGCTGCCTGGAAAGGCCTAGATTGACGTCGAAGGCAGGCGCGGACACTGCGTTCGTCATTGGGGGTGCCCGAGGATGGTTGAGTTAGAAGCCATTGCTTACTTCCACGAAATCACTTAGGTGCTCTACCGTCGTTGTAAAGGTCGTCGGAAAAATCGGAAATTACGGTAGTTCGAGGTGGTCGAGCATGCGCTGGATAAGGTGCACAGCCACGTGGCGAACATGCGGAGCAGGAGGCGGCCATTGTTGGAATTAGTTCCACAGCTCGGAACAGGCTAGCTGGTAACTGGTAACGGGTTTGGGACTACTGCAACTCATGGAGCGTCTTTGTTATAAGCACATGGGGGCAAGGGGCAGAGTGGAGGCCAAGTTCACCGGTTTTCCTCTTGTTGTCAGTACGGCTGGCTGTGCTTGTGCGTTTCCATGTTACTTGGGGTGTGGTAGTTGCTATGTGGAGTTCTGCTTGATGCATGCATGTTGGCATCATCTTGGACATGCGGGGTTCTGTTTTTCTGAGACTGTGATTGGCTGTTAGGGATTCATCGGCGAAGCAACCAAAGTTCATATGGTGGCCCCTCGTCCTTGGCAGAGGGGTGGGAAGCCAGTTGAAGGTTGTTCAGGACAGAGCAGATAGTGCTAGAGAGGACGTCTAGCACGCGTCCGGGTGTTGTTTCTGGTCGCAGGAGCGGTGCTCTGCGCTTGTCGGCTCTGCCGAATTGAAGCGACAGTCACAACTAAGTCCTCCCAACCGAGGCTACTCTCTGTCAATGTGCATGTACTGTCTTGCATATAAAGTCAAGTTGCGTATGTGTGAGAAAAAAAAGCTGGTCTCCGTCTTTTAAGTAGAGACAACGCAACGGCGGACAGGCAGTAAAGTGAAGAAATAGGAGGAAGGAGAACGTGTGAAGTGAGTACAAGTTCACCGCGTCAGATAACCCTCTACCTCGTTTCCAAAATTTACTGTCCTACCCCTATTCAGGTGCCTGTATTCGTTGCTTGAAGTTCGTCACAATTACCATAGCTTCGCCATCATGCAGGTTGGCTATGCCTCTGGCAACGCACATCGGACGGTTTAGGAGCAAGTGCTGGTCGCCTGCGATGACCCCTTGTAAGTTTGTAGGCGCTTTTGTGCCGACGGAAGTGATGACGCTCGACAGAGGCGGGACGGTTACCTGTTCTGTCACATTTAAAGCATGATCAGCGACGTTGCTCTCTGACGGCGTTGCATTATCTGTGGACAGCATGATTGACCTGGATCTTAGGTCGGTGACTGCGCCGTTGTTGTCCAGGAAATCCATGCCTAAAATGACATCTCCCGAGCATTGCTGCAGGAGTACGAAACTTACTGATTAAGTCCGGCTGTCAATTGTGACTCTTGCCGTGCAGGTTCCAGTTGGTGTTATAAGGTGGCGCCCTGCTGTTCGGATATGTGGTCCTTCCCAGGCAGTCTTTACCTTCTTCTGCTTGGCGGCGAAGAGACCACTGGTGACAGAGTTGTCAGCGCTGGTATCGACCAAGGCGGTGACGCTGTGGCCGTCGATAATGATGTTCAGGTCGGTGATTTGACCTCTGGCGTTCAAGTTAGGTAGGGGCGTCGCATCATGATTGCGCCAGCTTGCTCCGGCACTGCTATGTCGTGTCGGCGGCGAGGCTTTGTCGTGAAGACTCCGGTCAGGCGGCGTGCTGAGACTACTTCGGGAGGGTTCATGCGTCGTGGTCGTTGTCCGCGGCTGCGGAGGAGGATCTTCGGCATTGCGTCGTGCACCAACCACACCTCCATCGGTTACTGCCTTTAATTTCCCGGATAGGGGCTTGGGGATCGGCCCCTGGTGGGGCCGGTCTGCTGGCGGGGATCCGGGCCGACGTAGCGGATAGGCGAAGGTGAGCGGGATAGTTGTCGTCGTTGCCAATGCGATCCCGCGATGTACTCGCCGATGTCGCGAGGTTGCTCACCTGGGCGCGGACGCGGCGCGTTCACGTCGAAGCCACGTAGTCCCATCTCACAGGTACTGGCAGGAGCGGTAGGTGTGGCCAGCTTCACTACAGTGGTAGCATAGTGGGCGGTGGTTCGGGGTGCGCCAAACGTCAGTTTTCCTCGGCGCGAGCTGGTTTACTGCCGAGCGGGATGACGTCGTAGGTGGCGGCGGTGGCTGGCGACGAAACTGCGGAGGCGTTGGATCCTGGTGCGGGCGAGGAGCGGCGGCGTAGGTCGTCGCCTATCGGGCTCAGTGAGCGCCGAACTTCCTCGCGAACAATGTCTAAGAGGGAGGCGACTTCGGGCAGAGATGAGAACATACGGCGCAGTTCCACGCCAAGAATATCCCTCATGGTTTAGCGTATGTCGTCGGGGCCGAGTCCTTGGACTTCTGCAATGTCTGGGGAAATGCGCCGATTGTACTGGCGTGTGTGCATTTCGAGGGTCTGCTCAATGGTAGTACCCTCGCAGAGGAATTCTTGGACCGTCTTCGGAGGGTTTCTAATTAGTGCGGTGAAGAGCTCCTGCTTCACTCCTTGCATGGGGAGGCCAACCTTCTCGTCATCGGACATGTCGGCGTCAGCGTGGTGGTAAAGTGGCCTCATCTCCTCCGTAAAGACGGTTACATTTCATTTGGAAGCTGCACCCTAGTCTCCAGCAATGATGCGGCTCTTTCCTTATGCACAACCCTTGCAAATGTGTGCAGGAAACCAGCACGGAAATTGCGTAGGTTGGAAGTATTGACTGTCGGCTCTCGAACCATGACCTTGCGGTGTCTTCCAAGTAGAAATATACAAGGCGCAGATCATCCTCGGGGTCCCACTTATTAAGGTCTGCGACGCGGTCGTAGACGCCTAGCCAGCTTTCTGGGTCCTCGTATGACTATCCGCGGAAGGTAGGTGGCTCTCTGGGTTGGCGCACAACCGCGGTTGCCGGAGATATTGCTTCCGTCATTGGGGATAGTGGTTTCATTGCAGTCCTTGTCCTTGTCGGGAAGCGGCAGGTATTCTGGCGGAAGTCCTTGTTGTGGCCGGCTTGCTCGAAGGACCGACCGGCTAGCTCGAAGGAGTCGTCCTCTTGAGTGCTTGGGCTTGGCTCGCGGCTGGACGGGGAGTAGGGTACATGGACCGAGAAGCACCGCCACCAGATGTCGCGTAGTCGTGACGCGTGCAGTACTCAAGGCGAAGGGCACAGAGCTCAAGCGATGTCAGGCGAACTGTTCATTGCGCGAACTTGTGCCCAGCAAGACAAAGCCAATGACAATGCACAGCAATAGCGGCGCGAACGGTTGTCGGTCGACCGAAAGAGTGACTAGCGGCGCAATGCGCTTTTATACACGCGTCATAACGCTTTGCGCTTTATCTCTGGAATTCCAGAAGTTACTTAAATGTGCGCATCAGCATGCAAAGTTTCAAGAATAGTCGACACGGTTCCCGAAGTGACATGCAAGATAAACCTTGGTATGCGTTGGGTATAACATAAAGTGATAACGGCCCTCGCCGATAACAATCAAAGTAACTGCGCCATTCACAGGAACGTGACGACGGCGTCCACTTAAAACAAATGAAAAGAAGGGCACGTGTCAATATTAGCCCACAGGATATAAGTAGGACACTTTCTCCGTATCACTGTAGAACCACCTACTGGCTGGCCACGGCAAATGGTAGCGATTCGTCGTTAATGCTTCGTTAATACGATGTAATGTTCTTTATTGTGGAATGTGTCAAAATGGCGTTATTAGCGAGAGCATACCCACCTTGTAAGTTTAAGCTATGTCCGGTGTGCTTGTTCGACGCAGTTATGCGCTGGAATCTGCATTTCTAAAGGCAAAAGTGAAAGCGTCCTCGAGGGCGAGTTTCAGCGTGCTGCCGAGGTACAGCATCGGTGTTACAGTACGAGGTATGCGGGTGTCAAGGTTTGAGTAGTGCGCTTTTTTCTAACTTTTTTCTCTTTTATTGCATCAGTATGCGTGCTTTCGCTATATAAATCAGCAAACAGTTAAAAACGTGCGAAACGTCCATTTACGGCCAGTAAGCAGTGCCGCGGTATCTGCATGCCAGCGTCCAGTATGTCGCGTGCAGAGTACCAGTGTCCCAGCATGCAGCATTGCGACACGGCACACTGATCCAATAAACAGGTGTGACATTGGCCAGCATCGCTGTGTTTTCGGACGCGACGATGGGCTGTTGTGAGTCCTGGGCGATGACGCGGTGATTATTTGCAAGCCGAAAACGCATTTTTAATTCCCTGTGTAGCCCTACCTCTCTTAATTATAAATATCTGCTTAAAATGAAAAATCTGTAACAGAGCACCTCCGTAATGCGGAGTAGTGTCCACGAGCTCCGCTATATCGAGCCGCTGTTGTTTACGTTTCCGTAAGAATTTTCCCGCTGCTACTATCAGCACTCTTTTTATTGTAATTTCACTTGGTCATGACCATAAAATACGGGACAGAATGCAAGGTATTGCAATGATACAGTTTATTGGGTGAAGCTTTGCCCAGCAAAGCAGAGCAAATCACGGTGTTAGTGGCGAGAACATTAGCCGATTAACGATAAGACTGGCACGCCGTGAAAGGCATTCTCTTTCGTAGTGTGAGCATTGTTCATGCTTCATCTTCTCACCTGTAAATATTCATCATCACCGCTTAGGCTGGGGCAGCGGGGCTCGGTCTCGACAATAAGGAGGAAGAGGCTTGCGGTCTGAACGTTGTCTCACAAGTGGTGGATTGTGCTGTCCCGTTCCTCAGTCCTCTCGCTCTACCGGTGCCCCACGACTTTCGCTATAATACACCCCTGGAGCTCCGTTCAGGTCGCCGCTTGAACCAACAGCCCTCGTCCATGTCTCACGACGAGCACGCGAACGCGGGACCGTCCACGGTGCCTGCCCCGATGCGAATCCTTCCTGCATGGTCACCACCCCTCAGAAGGATCCACCAATTTTCGCTGGCCTTCGTGGTGACGACGTTGAAGAGTGGTTGGAGCAGTACGACCGCGTGGGTGCTATCAACCACTGGGACGACCCTGCGAAGCTCACACACGTAGCCTTCTACCTCACAGGAGTAGCCAAGACATGGTATTTTAACCACGAGCTTGACTTCGTGAGTTGGGCCTCCTTTAAGAAGCAGCTACGGCAGATTTTCGCGAACCCGATCAGACATCGCAAAAAGAAGCTAGCGGAGCGTGTCCAGCAAACCGGCGAATCTTACACTTCGTACATCGAAGATGTCCTGGCCCTTTGTCGCCGCGTGAATACCGCTATGACGGAGACTGACAGGGTACGCCACCTGCTCAAAGGAATTGGAGCTGCGGCGTTTAACGCCCTTGTAGTGAAGAACCCGACTACGGTCTCCGATATCGTAGCCACGTGTCAGCGCCTTGACGAGCTTCATCTGCTCCGCTTGCAGCCTGACACTGAGCTGAGGGCCACCAATGACAGCGAGCTACGGGCGCTAATCCGTTCCATCATCCGCGAGGAACTCCAGACACAGGCTACGTCTTGTGCACATGAGCTCTGTACGACGCATCCTGGCAGCAGCCTCCGCGACGTTGTCAGGGAAGAGCTTGTTGCCATGACGTGCGCACAAGTTCCTACCCCACCCCCCTACCAACGCCCTCCCAACCCCCTACCGACGCCAACTTATGCTCAGGTTGCAGCCCTCGCGCCTCCCCACAGCCACTCGTCCACACGCCCACAATGCACGGTTCGGTGAACGTTCTCTCACCACGACCACCTTCCAGCTCCAAACGTATGGCGCCCACCTCGACCTGTATGCTATTACTGCGGGATCCGTGGCCACATCTCGAGGTTTTGCCGGCGCCGTCAACAGGACGAAAGACGGGGTTACGACTATTATGAAAGGGACGAGTTTGCTCCTCCGCCTCCGCAACATGGTCGCCCCTACCAACGTTACGAGCGTCGCTCACCATCTCCACCGGGCTTCAACGGAGCCGGCCCTTCCCATTTTTCACGTCGTCGCTCTCCATCACCGATGCGGCGTCCACTTCTCCCCTTCGACCAGCTACTTCATCCTCGGACCACCGACCGAAAACTAAGCAGTGCAGGTTAAATTTCAGACTCAGTCAAACTCTTCCGCAGTGGCCATCAAATGTACTGTTGGTGTGTTTTGAAGGTGTATGGGCTGAAGCATTGGTAGACACAGGTGCAGCGCTTTCCGTCATTAGTATTGAACTATGTTCGCGTTTGAGAAAAGTGAAGATGCCGTATACTGGACCTCCTCTTCGATGTGCTAACGAAGTTCTTATCCGGCCGTCGGTGTGTGCACAGCGCGAGTTTTCATCGATGGCATACTTCACCACATCCAGTTTATTGTCCTGTCTTCATGTACTCACGCACTTATTCTAGGATGGGACTTCCTCTCTTCAGCTTCAGCAGTGATAGCTTGTCGTCAGCGAGTCGTTCACATGAAGGACACGGAATTTTCATCTCGTGGCAATGCTCCCAGTCTGCGTTTTGTCACGGCGGCCGATTGTTCTGTACCTCCGGCGAAGAGAATGTTATAACGCTGACGTCCGATACCATCGTTAACGGTGACGTGTTCCTTGCTCCGTGTGATCGCTGGATCTCTGGTGGGCTTGTAATTGCACCTAGCCTCGTCCGGTTTCACGACAGCAGAGCGTTGGTCACAGCACGCAACCCCACTACGTGGCCTCTTGTTCTACGCCAAGGTACGGTTGTGAACTGCTTTGCTGACACCGAACCTCTTGCCCTGATGCCGCTTAACACAGGTACACCACCGCTGCCTACTTCTACTGATGACCACGCGACGACCGTAGCGTTAACTGCCACCATAAACCCCGACCTCACTGCGGAGCAAAAGCAAGATCTGTTAGCTCTACTTCGAAAACACCGCACTTCATTTGACGTCCACTCGAAGCTTCTGGGACGCACTTCCGTCGCTGTGCATCGCATCGAAACCGAGGGCGGTTCAATTGTCCGCCGACGCCCTTACCGCGTGTCTTCCGCAGAGCGTAAAATCATCGAGGACAACGTCAGTGACATGCTCAAACGCGATATCATTAGGCCATCGTCTAGTTCTTGGTCGTCGCCTGTTGTCTTGGTCCGGAAGAAGGACGGCTCGGTACGGTTCTGCGTTGATTATAGAGCACTCAATAAGATCACGCGAAAAGACGTATATCCGATGCCGCGAATTGACGACGCCCTTGACTCTCTTCAGGGCGCGGAATATTTCTCAAGTCTCGATCTCCGCTCAGGGTATTGGCAAATACCTATGCACGAAGCGGACAAGGACAAGACGGCCTTTGCAACACCCGATGGCCTCTATGAGTTCAATGTGATGCCATTTGGTTTATGTAACGCTCCCGCAACGTTTGAGCGTATGATAGATACAGTTCTACGTGGCCTCAAGTGGAAAACTTGCCTATGTATCTCGATGACATAGTTATATTCTCTTCTACTTTTCGTCAGCATCTAGAGCGGCTGGACGAAGTCCTGACATGCATTTCTACCGCCGGTCTTCAACTGAACACAAAAAATGCCACTTCGCCAGAAAGAACATCATCGTGCTCGGCCACCTTGTTAGTAAAGATGGTGTTCGACCGGATCCTGAGAAGGTGGCTGCTGTGACACGCTTCCTCGGCCGGAGAACCAAAAGCAACTACGAAGTTTCTGGGCCTCGCATCTATTTTCGCCGCTTCATCCGCCATTCGCCTTCATTGCGTCGCCGCTGCACAAGCTACTTATGTCGGGTACTGCCTCGCTTGGACGAACGACTGCGACATCGCTTTTGAAACGCTCAAGAAAGCGCTGACATCCGACCCTGTCCTGTGCCACTTCGACGAGAATTCTCCTGCTAGTCTGCACACCGACGCAAGCGGCCATGGCATCGGTGCCGTCCTTCTACAGCATGACAACAGTGGTCGCGAGAGAGTCGTCGCTTATGCCAGCCGAGCTCTCACGACTGCTGAACAGAACTACTCAATAACAGAGCAAGAAGGTTGGCTGTAATTTGGGCTGTACAAAAATTCCGCCCATATCTTTACGGACGCTATTTTACCGTGATTACAGACCACCACGCCTTATGCTGGCTGTCGTCCTTAAAGAATTTGTCCGGACGCCTCGGCCGGGGGTGCTACGGCTGCAGGAGTACACTTTTGACGTTGTGTACAAATCTGGGAAAAAACATCAAGATGCCGACGCTCTCTCTCGTTGCCCCCTGCCACTCCCACCTACTCAGAGCAACCTCTCCATCACTCGGTCCCCGATGTGGAGGCTACGAGTCCTTTAACGTCACCAGAAGTAGCTGTTGTTGGCACGCTGTCCTCCAATCACTGCACTCACTTGGCCTCCTCTCAACGGGATGATCCATATTGCCACCGCATTATTCAACGCCTTTGCGGAGAGTCTCCACCACCAAATGCCAGAACACGCCGGCAACTCAGGCAATTCAAGCTCGACAACAACATCCTGCATCGATATGTTTATAATCCTAATGATGGACACCAGTGGGTGCCCGTTATCCCACGCTCTCTTCGTATGCAGGTCCTTGACGCCTTCCACGATGACCATCTGCTGGTCACTTGGGATTCTACAAAACGCACAACCGCATTAGGAGTCGTTTCTTCTGGCCCGGCCTCTCCACTTCTATTGCCAAGTACGTCTCCTCTTGCGCACTGTGTCAACGACGCAAGCAACCAACTTTGCCTCCTGCAGGCTTGTTGCAACCCATCCCATGTCCCGCTGCACCTTTTGCCATTGTTGGTATAGACCTGGTTGGTCTCTTCCCGTCACTCCCGCAGGGTATCGATGGATCGTTACAGCGGTTGACCACCTGACGCGGTATGCAGAAACCGCTCCCCTCCGCTCTAGTTCTGCCTCTGACGTGGCCACCTTCTTTCTCGAGGCCATTGTCCTGCGTCACGGTGCGCCACGCGTCCTCCTAAGCGATCGTGGCAAGACTTTTCTGTCCTCACTAATCGAAGAAGTTCTTAAAACTTGCGGCACAGTTCACAAGACGACATCACCATACCACCCCAAACAAATGAAAAGAAGGGCACGTGTCAATATTAGCCCACAGGATATAAGTAGGACACTTTCTCCGTATCACTGTAGAACCACCTATGGCTGGCCACGGCAAATGGTAGCGATTCGTCGTTAATGCTTCGTTAATACGATGTAATGTTCTTTATTGTGGAATGTGTCAAAATGGCGTTATTAGCGAGAGCATACCCACCTTGTAAGTTTAAGCTATGTCCGGTGGGCTTGTTCGACGCAGTTATGCGCTGGAATCTGCATTTCTAAAGGAAAGTGAAAGCGTCCTCGAGGGCGAGTTTCAGCGTGCTGCCGAGGTACAGCATCGGTGTTACAGTACGAGGTATGCGGGTGTCAAGGGTTTGAGTAGTGCGCTTTTTTCTAACTTTTTTCTCTTTTATTGCATCAGTATGCGTGCTTTCGCTATATAAATCAGCAAACAGTTAAAAACGTGCGAAACGTCCATTTACGGCCAGTAAGCAGTGCCGCGGTATCTGCATGCCAGCGTCCAGTATGTCGCGTGCAGAGTACCAGTGTCCCAGCATGCAGCATTGCGACACGGCACACTGATCCAATAAACAGGTGTGACATTGGCCAGCATCGCTGTGTTTTCGGACGCGACGATGGGCTGTTGTGAGTCCTGGGCGATGACGCGGTGATTATTTGCAAGCCGAAAACGCATTTTTAATTCCCTGTGTAGCCCTACCTCTCTTAATTATAAATATCTGCTTAAAATGAAAAATCTGTAACAGAGCACCTCCGTAATGCGGAGTAGTGTCCACGAGCTCCGCTATATCGAGCCGCTGTTGTTTACGTTTCCGTAAGAATTTTCCCGCTGCTACTATCAGCACTCTTTTTATTGTAATTTCACTTGGTCACGACCATAACAGACGCGACAGAAAACAAGGTATTGCAATCATGCAGTTTATTGGGTGAAGCTGTGCCGAGCAAAGCAAAGCAAATCACGGTGTTAGTGGCGAGGACATTAGCCGGTCAACGATAAGACTGACACGCAGTGAAAGGCATTTTCTTTAGTAGACTCGTGACACTGCGTTCTGGTATTAGGACTGATGTTCTGGAAGGCACACAAATATGTTCACCGGGCATGCAAAGCTTGTAGAATAAACGATAACACTCGCAATACAGCATGCAAGACAAGCGTGGTCTAGGCGGTACGTCACAAGAAACTCAAAAAGGCGATCCCTTTGTAAAAACCAACATACGTGTGCGTGCCACCATCTCCGGAGGAAATACCGCAGTATTTTGAATTGTTAGTCTCACATCCTCGAACGTTTAGCTTTATTTCACGCATGACTAATCCTTTCTTCTGCATACCAGCTGTCTTGCTCGTATAGAAAAGCAAGGATGAAAAGCAAAAGCTTGTATTCCCTTCTGTAATAATGTGTGCAACATGTACTCAAAACAGCCTTTTTTTCCTGCAGGTCCCGGCGCAGTCATAGGTTATTTCATTTCACTTGTTACTACGAGAAAGAATGTCATGAGGCTACCTCTATTATTTCTCCCACCGTTCCAACTGTCAGCGGCATCTTTCCGCGCTGTCAACTTCCAAACGAACTTGTGGCCTGTCACCACCTGAGAATAACAAAACTCATCAATGCCTACCACGACATCTGCCATGGACCATATGTGATTGGCTCAGCAATGAAATTTTGCTGCGATGGTACGAGCGTGTTGACTACATTATAGGACAAATATATTGTTGGCGTTATGAATTTTGGGATATTCAAAATAATGTTGTCATAGCAGAATATGTGGACAGAATTACTTCTGCGTCCTCCCGCTTAGACTGTCAAACTCAGACCGGCGTTTAAGTTGATAGTAAGCCTTATTACGATGATCTAGCGGCTACGAACTCGGCTGCTGATCCGACGGTTGGGCATACGATCCACGCTGCAGCTGCTAAAATTTCGATGGAGGTGAAATGTTGAGGTCCGTGTCCGTGCCCGTGCACGTTAAAGAACCTAAAGTGCTCGAATTTCCGCAGGCCTCCACTACGACGTCTCTCGCAATTATAGCGTGGTTTAAGACGTGATACCCCAGCAAATAAATAAGTCATTCAAAGAACACAAAGGAGCTGCGCAAAATTTTCGATAGTGTAAGCATGACTGATTTTGGGTTCACAAATTGTTCGTTAATGCGAGTCTAAGCTTTCTTGGGCAGCTTATTTATGGGGAAGACAGACCACTGGAGGTTGGTAAGGTCTGTCTTCTCGACGAGCCGGCTAAGTAAAACTTTGGCGATTTTGGGCCTGAGTGAGCCGGATGGATGGGGACGTTTAAAACTCGCGAGTGTAAGGCCTGCCGGGGTAAATATCGCTGATTTTGAGTGTGAGTGAGCCTAGCTGAGCAGAATTTTGGCTGTCTGAGTACTATAGAAACGTCCATGTTTAAGCTAGTCGGAGCTAACTTTATTTATTTTGCCAGAATATGTAGAAGAGCGGTCTATATGAATTTTAGTTTTCGGGTTTCGGGACCGCTGACATAGCTTCATTGATTTACACGGAAGACCTTTTACGTAAAATTACACGAACACAATGCATAATTAGCATTGAGCAGGACTTTTTTCGCCTTTGTTTTGCTGCTGCATAGGACCTGCTACTGAAAAAGACTGGCGCACATATTCACGACCAATGTCGTGTGTTCTCGCTGTAATTATACAGCTTATTTTGTGTATCACCGGTGTAGAACTATCCAGAGCTGCATATGCGTGGACACCATTGTAGAAAGCTGCAGTACACTAATCCTGTTCTAAAGTATTTAAGTCGCGTTGCTATAAAACATGGGTGTGCGAATGGTCTAATGTCTAGAATGTGCGTTCTGCGCCTTCTAGGGGACCCAAGAACTCAATACACGAAAACTGTAACATCGGAACTAAAGATGCTATCAGCCAAATAAAAAATGACGCCCAAAGAACATAATTTAATGCGGCCAGCCAGCCCCATTCCGGGTTGGTTTTACATGCTCCCCAAGATACACAAAGCGGGCATACCGTGACGCCCAATCGTGTCCGGCATTGGGACGACAACAGAACATACATCAGGTTACATAGACAAACTAATAAGACATATCCCTATAATAGTAGACCCATATGCCAAAGACACGACCCGATTCCTCGAAGAAATTTCAAACATATGTGTGCCGTAAGAATCATACTGGTAACTTTAGATGTATCCTCCCCTTACACAAATATCCCGCATGAAGACGGAATAGCCGGTCTAATCAGCATGTACGCCATTTACAGAAAACCAGATACTCTAGACGACCACGCGATTGCAAGTATAGCTAGACTAGTCTTGGGACTCAATTTGTTTGAATTCGACAATGAATAGTTTAGCCAATTAGATGAACCGCTATGGGCACAAAGACGTACCTAGTTATGCCAATATCTTTATGGGACAACTGGAATCAAAATTTCTCTCTCAAGCCTCTCTAAGGCCACTTTTGTACAAGAGATACATAGATGATATCTCCTTTGTCTGGACGCACAGCGAGGATGAACTGACGAAATTTATAACGCCCCACAACTGCGTATACCCGAATATTAAGTTTGCCCGTTCCTGCTGTCGAACAAATATAAACTTCCTAGGCATACCTGTGAAAATTGAAAACGGCCGGCTATCAACAAAACTATGGCAAAGCTACTGATCGACAACACTATCTTCACTACCACAGTGACCACCCACGCCATTTTAAGAACATTCCATACAGCCAAGCACACCGTTTCAAACGAATCAGCTCAAAAGATGAAGATTTTGAAGCGGCCGCCATAAGTCTGAAAACCGTGCTTAACAAGCCAAAGTATCCACCGCGTGTTATCGACCACGCCATCCAGAGTGCCAAAAGAGTGAACCGACAAGACCTCGTTTCGAACCGTCCCGCACAACGCGACTCTCAACGTACAAGCCTGTGCTTAACGTACAGCACGAATTCCCCAATGTGAGCTAAATCCTAAGGCGGCACTACAACATTATAGAATAAAGCGAGCGACTTAAGCGTGAATCTCCGTCCGCCTCTTGTGTTACCTGCAGATGATCACGTAACCTCAGGGACACGCTTGTGAGCTCGCGATAAAGTACATGACGGCCCCACAATGGATGCAGGCCATGCCTGAAACCAAGGTGTCTTGTCTGTAAGGCAATACAGCAGACGAGTGCTACCAACAGCCAAAATCACAGTACTCTGGGAAAATTCGCGGTATTTAACACGCGATTACTCGATTGTTATCGATCTGCTGGTGTGTACTGTAAATGCAGTACATAGGTCAAACGGAAACCTCATTCAGGCTCCGCTTCAACAACCGCAAAGCCGATGCCACATCTATTCCAAACCTACCTCTATCGGAACACCTAAACCTCCCAAATCATTCATTCGATAAACTAAAGTGACACTTTTAGAAACGGGTTTCAAGTCAAAGCGAGAACGTGAGCAACGACAATCACATCTAATATACCGGTTCGAAACGATCGAGAAAAATCTACGTAAAAACCCGGGGACCATCGCAATAACAAAATCACTGGCTAGGGTTAACCTGTGGAACCTTATGTACTGCGGGAACCGGACCATTGAAATATGACGTGTTTTTGCAAAGCGAACCACGTAAACCTATTTGATGAGTTTTTTTTCTTTTTGTTTTACTTCCTGATCGCTCCCCTTACCTGTCATATTCTAATTATTTCTCTAAAACTTTCTCTCCTTTTTTTTCTCCAGGATGTCCCCAAACGTGCAGGCACTTCAGTGGACGTTTTCGCGCGTCCGGGTGCAGAGTTGTAGACGTCATCGCCACTGACGTCATTGCCATTGTACTCCCCTACCCCTTTTCTTTGTTGCGTCCTTTTCTCTGTTTTTTTTTATTTTTTCACATCGACACAACTCACGGTGGCCTGAACTGTACACATGACTGTTGGGTCCGGCGACGAAAACCACTTCGTAAAGAGGGGAGGAGTGGAAAAAAGGGGGAAGAGAAAAGGGGGAGTGGAATGATGCTCGCATGTGACGCGCGTGGTCTGTGTTTCTTCCACTCTTCGGTCCGTTTCTTTCAACTTTTCTATCTTCCTTGTCGGTTTTCTTTTTTTCTGCTTTTCTTGTTCTCCCTATATCCTTTCTTCATGTTCTTTTTTCTTTTTTAAACCTCTCTCAGACAGGTATAAATAAAAGCGGTAATACAACCATAGGCATTCCTGATGAAGGCTGGTCTCTGGCTGAAGCGTTGAATAAGCGCTTTCCCCCTTTTGTTGCTAATTCCGAAGCTCTACTAATCATGTATATATATATATATATATATATATATATATATATATATATATGTATGACGCACGAACAAGGCGATGGTAGGAGAAGCCGAGGAAGAGGAAGTGCGCATGCATTAGAATAAATGCATGGCATCTGAGTCACGACCCGTCTCTTTGTTATAGCGTCACACAAGTCGACAGGATCGACCTCATCAACCTGCTATGGCTAGGCCAAAGCCTCCGCTCAACATACCCAAGTACAAAGGAACACCAGAAGGCGTCCCCATCGACAAGTGGCTTCAACTTTTCGACATGAAGGCGTCCGAGGCATCGTGGACACACCGCGATCGGGTCAGCCACTTCAGCGAATACATCGAAGGGGAAGCGTTCAAGTGGTACCTGACAGAGATTTTCAGCAACGTCGAGACATGGGACGATATAAAGCGCGCCATGCAAAACCGCTTTGCTACGACTGACGGAGATGCCTTCCGCCTCTTCATTCACTACCGGCTGAAAGGAGGGCAGACCACCAGGGAATACTACGAAGAAAAAAAGCGACTGGGCTCTTTGGCCGACCTTAAAGAGTGCCGCATCATTTCTGGACTGACCGACGGTGTTCCTCCTGATGTGGAACTGGCGCTCGCTGGACTGTCTTTCCAAACGTCGTCAGAGTGGCTCGCCGCTGCTGAACGGGTCGAGACATCCTTAAGACGGGTGAGAGGAGTTTCCTTTGCCCGTAATGTTAGTATTACATCAAGAGCTCCACGTCTCTTCAGCAGACCGCAGCAGCCAACATTAACTACTCGGCCGCGAGCTCCGCAAAGCGAATGTAGATCTTGCTCAGCTGCAGGTTTCCCACGACAGTTTCATTGGCACAGCGAATGTCCGCGCCGTGGCAACGTGTCCGCTATTGAGACTGCATCGGGAAACGAGGAGGGCGACCCAGAGTTTCACTAATACACTTCAGTGCTCTCGTCAACGGAAGACCAGTAACTGCAATTCTCGATACAGGAGCACCCATTACTTGTATCAATGAGGATGTGTACAAGCAGCTCAAACTTCAGTTGATGAGAGACTCCAGCATCATGGTACAGCAAGTTACTTCAAGCATTCGAAATTTGGGTCGCGTAAACATTCAGCTGCAAATTGGGAATGTCACAAAGAAAGTTTATGCCCATGTTCTGCGAGGCATGAGAACGCAATTAATTCTTGGCCTAGACAGCGCTTCATACTTCAATCTTTCTGTAAATTTGGAAAGCAAGTCAGTGACTCAAGGGACTGAAAATTTGAACCTACCGATTCATAATGAAAAGAAAACCATTTAAGCCCCGCAGATGAGGACCCTTACTTCGGAAATCTTGTCAGAGCATGAATCTGCGGTGTTCAACTCTCTTCTAAACAAATATGACGATATATTCTCTAAATCCCAGACAGATATTGGATGCATCACTACTGAGCAGCATAGGATCACACTTACGAGTGCTGTCCCTATCCATCGAGCTCCATACAGATGTTCACAGGCACACAAAGCGGAGATTAACAAACAAGTTGACGCCCTCATTACGCAAGGTGTTGTAAGACCTTCGCTGTCGCCGTACGCCGCACCTGTGATCCTTGCGGAAAAAAAAGGCGAAGGACGTACTCGTTTGTGTATTGACTACCGCAAACTTAATGCCATAACGGTACCCGACTACCAACCGATTCCACGTATAGATGATATCCTTGACCACTTGGGAAAGGCGGAGTTTTTCACTACGTTGGATGTAACGTCGGGATACTGGCATGTCCGAATGCACCCCGACGACGTTCAGAAAACTGCGTTTGTCACGATTAACGGTCATTATGAGTGGTTGGTAATGCCGTTCGGGTTAACGAACGCTCCGGCTACATTTGAAAGAGCCATGAAGTCTCTAATAGCCAAACATCAGCTCACTAATGTGAACAATTACTTCGACGATGTGGTCGTATACTCCGAGACATTTGACGATCATATACGACACCTCGAGGCACTATTGAACGCTCTTAAAGCTGAGAACGTAAAATTAAAACGAAAAAAGTGCCAATTTGCAAGATCCAGCATTGAATACTTCGGCCACAAGATTTCACAAGGAATAGTGACACCTAAACAAAGTAACGTGGCTGCAATACAGAAATTTCCGACACCTAAACGAGAGAAAGACCTCCAGCGTTTCCTGGGCACTGTAAACACTTACCGTCAGTACATCCCTCATTTCAGCGATATCGCTCTTCCACTCACAAAACTGCTGCACAAAGCTAGCAAGTGGACGTGGACAGAAGCATGCGCGCAAGCCTTTCGGGAATTGAAGGATCGGATAACTGAAGAACCAGTGCTTCGTATATACGACCCTTCGAGACCGTGTACTGTGTACTGTGACGCATCTGGCGAAGGCATTGGTGCAGTGCTGAAATAGCCTGACGACAAAGGCAAAGAACATCCCATCGCCTATTATTCCCGCAAACTACTCAAGCACGAGGTGAATTATGCTATTACAGAAAGAGAATGTCTTGTCATTATAGATGCCATTGATAAATGGCATTGCTACCTTCATGGAAAGCCATTCACTGTTGTAACGGATCACGCAGCACTCCAGTGGCTGAAGAATATTAAGAATCCTCAAGGTCGCCTATTCCGCTGGTCTCTAAAACTTTCTATGTATGAAGTAAACATCAAACATCAAAAGGGTGTAAGCAACGTCGAAGCAGATGCACTTTCCAGAGCGCCAATAGTTCAACTTCTGTCACACGACGAACTTCAACGATGCAGCAATTAGCGCCCAAAAGGAACGTATTCACTGGACAACAACATAGTCATCGTCAGAAGAAAAGGACTAAGGAAGATATATGTGCCCCATGAACTACGCCGAACCATTCTTAAGAACGCACATCAACATTTCGGGCATGTCGGAGTGAAGAAGACACTATCCCTCCTGTCTCCGCAATACTATTGGCCGGATATGGTAGCCGATGTTCTGCCTACATTCGTCATTGCGACACTTGTCAGAGATGCAAGAAAACGAAAACAAAGAAGTATGGGACACTAGAATCACTGCCTCCAGCTGAAGAACCTTTTGATCTCTTTGCGATGGACACCATTGGAGGATTTGCTGGATATGGCTCATCAAAAAGATTTATCCACTTGGTTATTGACCACGCTACTCGCTTACGTGTGGGCGTTCGCTCATAAAAGTGAAAACAGCGATGCCTACATCTCATGCTTAAAAACCATTTTTGCTGCCGGACAACCACGGAAGTTCCTTTCAGATCGTGGAACAGGGTTCACTGCTGGAAAATTTAAACAGTTTTTAAAGCATAACCGAATACACCAACTCTTCACCTCAACTCATCATCCGCAATGCAATGGTATGAACGAGCGGACAAACCAGACCATTGTAACCAGACTTAAATGTAAGATCAATGACGAGCCACAAAAGTGTTGGACTAAGCTGCTCTCGAATGTAATAGACGAATACAATAGAACGCCCCACGAAGTTACCGGCTACGCACCTTCCTTCCTCATGTATGGAATTCCATCGTACCCAACTGTACTGGAACAACGCGAAGAAACTGTTGAACAAGCACGAAGAGCTGCGGTTAACAATTCTATCGCCTACCACAACAAGAACAAAGTCATCTATGATAAAAAATTTCTTCCGATTGAGTTTCAAGTTGGCGATCTTGTCCTTTTCGAGACACCGTGGCATCCTAACAACGGCAAACTGAGTTCTGTCATGGAAGGGCCCTACAAGATTCTACGCAAGGTCTCACCAGTGAACTATGAGATCAACCGCTCTGTGTCGCCCTTAGGTAGTAAACTCTGACATTGTGCATGTTAGCAAACTGCGGCGTTATTTTGCCTCTTCTGAACTGAGACTTTCCCGAGGGGAGGAGGATTAGTGTGACGCACGAACAAGGCGATGGTAGGAGAAGCCGAGGAAGAGGAAGTGCGCGTGCATTAGAATAAATGCATGGCATCTGAGTCACGACCCGTCTCTTTGTTATAGCGTCACATATATATATATATATATATATATATATATATATATATATATATATATATATATATATATATATATATATATATATATATATATGTCAACTTCCTTTTGCCTCCAAAGCACGCAATGGGACTAAGTGGGCATGATTGTGGTTGTTCCAGTGCAGCAGCTCTCTCTCCTCTCAAAAGACTCCATCAGATTTGTGCTATTACCTAAATGGCGAGACTCTTATCAAATTCTTTGCATACATAATTTTATTTCAGCTTACACCTTCTCACAGTGATAAAATGGATAACGTCAGCGTAGGATCCATAAGCCACGCTGAAGTCATGTGCACTGTGCGCACAACACAGCCTATATTACATATGCAGCATATGTTTACAGGTGAAGGAAAGTCAGCCACAACACCGTGGGGCGTAGCTCGGGTGTTACAAAGGTCGACGGCCACGCCTTGGAGCAGTTAGCGTCGCTTCCTCTGAAAACCACTGCCTACTGGCCCCATTTTCCGGAAATGTGCGCTCTCTGGTATCACATATATGACGCCGGTTCCTCTTGGATCATGAACCGCGAACCGCATCGCGTGACACAAGCTCTCTTAGGCAAACTGGTGTTCACGGCGAGACCATTCACTATCTTTCCAGATATCGGAATGGTGGTATTCGGCCGTAAGACCTCAAAAGTAAATCAATCGTTCTTCGAATACCACCATGCATTTCGTCGCCTGGCACGTGTGCCATGCAAGCTCTCCTTTGGGAGCTTAGCAGCTAGGGGCTGGCATGCAAAGCTAAAGATCGCGTGATCAACACCGGCCGCGTCGTCTTCATTGGAATTGCGGCGAAACCATTAATAAAAAACACCCATCCCTGTGCACGTGGATTTAAGGGCATGTTAACGAATCTCACATTGTGAAAACTACAACGATGCCCTCCACTATGGGGCGTCCTTCATCAATCATGCCTGGTTTTTTTACGCGTAAAATCCCGTCAATTCCACTTATGTTCTCTCTGCTCATATATAGTCTTCTTCCTCAAAACTGCAACCTGTGCCACAGCAGCGCTCATCCCATAAAGGACAATTTCACGATGCCTCATATACGCGTACTAAAATACCACATTCCAGTGGACAGGTAGAAAAACTGCAAACCGATCTCTGCCTAAGCGCCGTCTACGGGATCACTGTGACATGTTCAGGAACTATTGAAATGGTCGTCTCCATTCTGATTCCGAAAACTGCATGTACAACTTTGAATTACAACTGTGCCCTTCGCTTACTGCATTCGCATTTGCGGTGCCCTCCACTGCGGCGCCTCTCATAATCATATTGTGATTTGGGACGCAAAAGCACAGAAATCAATTAATTGTCATCTTCCATTGGTGTAGCATCCCTGGATTATTTGAGAAGGAAAAGAAACGATCTGCAATGCGGGCATAGACTAATCGCAGATCGTATAATAAATGTAGCTTGCAGTGACATATACGAGTGACGCTGCCTTTTACTTCGAGAAAAGCTTGAAAGTTGTGTCATTGTCTGTGGGCCTCTTTTCCGCCGTGGTCCCTGTTTTCAAGCTTAATTTGCAATCGTCTAATGCAGCACCGATCCAGCGCAACTTAGCACATTCACGAACATTTCGGTGGTCAAATCCGCTATCCAAAAAAATATATGGTGAAGTAGGGCTGTCAATTACAAGGCCGAAGAAGATGGCTCATAGATTTGCGTCGCTCTTCTGTAGCCCCCTTGTGCCAGTGCAGCGTTTCTTGTCTTTATGAGCACTTATGGTGGTTCTTTTTAGGTCTTGTATCAGTGGCGAACTGTTATCTGCGAGCCATGGTCGCTACAACGGGTTCTTTTTCCATTAATATTTTAAGCGAATATTCAGCATTGCCTGCAAAAGGGTGGCGTATCAGTGCTCGTATAGTTGTATACATATTGGCTCTCTAGCTTATTCAAATTGAGTTTTCTCACCACTATAATGTTCACCGAGGGAGCAGTACGCAGGAATAGGCCTATGTTAATGTATCATAAGAAGGCAACAAAACTTTCGGGTGGTCATAAAATAAGGTGTGACAAATGTAACACTTTGTGTTGTTTACAGCCGGCTCTGTCGAAATTCTTGCTTCAGGAGTTCACTTGTTCCAACCACAGAGAGACATCTTTCTCATCATGCAGAAAATTTCCTGACACGCGTGATAGCAGTTTTTGAAAAAAGCGCTTTCAAAGCCTTAACAATTCGGAATAATCTGCCGTACTTTGGCTTATTAAACGCAGGCACGTATTCTGAGCTTCTCAACTTCTCAAAGAGTTATAACTCATCATGCCTGATATCTATCAGAGTGTCTACTACTCTTTCCTTTTGCAGTGGTCGGAAATAAGACATCACAACGATGGGAACCTGTTGGAGCTCTTTCTCTTTCTCCTCACGGAGTTCTCTACGACATTCTCTTCATGCTTATTTACGGCGCTGTTTTGTTTGCCTATCTGCTCTACCGACTCTCCGGAACTTATTCAAAAAGAAAAGGTGAGATGCGATGGTTACCGCCAGAAATCCCGAAAGATGCCGACGTGGCTGCCGAGTGGATTGCCGTGGAGGAAATATGCAAGTACGGAAATGAAGACATTGGACTCAATGCCTTGGTAGCACGAAGGCTGCACAGAACGTACGGCGTGCTGCACGCTGTTAAAGAACTCTCCCTCGCTCTGAAGCCGGCAGAGTGCTTCGGCCTGCTCGGTGTGAACGGGGCCGGAAAGACGACCACGTTCCGAATGCTGACAGCCCTTACTCCTATGACACACGGTGAAGCCCTCATGAAGGATGTAGCTCTATCGAGGGACCCACGGACGGTGAGGCACTTGATGCTTTCTATCCTATCTAGCGCCATGTCCCCTAATGTGTCGCATGATTTATCTTCGAGTGCGTGCTTACAAAGTGTGGAATCTTGAAGTGTTTAGTACCTTATGACCTTAATTACGATGTTCCTAAAAACGGTACATGAATTTTCATTGCAAATTATAAATTTGGCTGATCGGTAAATCACGCTGCGGGGTCCTCGACAAATCGGCAAACTGTCTTCCTCTCTTTGCTATATCGCATGCTCATTTTCAAGTGTTATTTCGCATATCAACGAAGTTGTGTTGTAACGGGAACTTTCCTCTGTGGCCTAATAATAATGCTTGAAATGAAGCATGTGGAAGTTTTGTAAGAGCTGTAGCTTGCACGAATCAAATGAAAAAAATGCTGTTTATTCTGAATACTGAGCGTGTAGCCAAAACCTGTGAGTTCATTCAGGAGCAGCTGTCATTCCAGACCATTTGTTAATGTACTTCTGTTCTTAAAAACGAGCGCGGGAAACCGACATAGACAGATCAAATGCCGATTGATAAATCAAGTATAGTTTAGTAACATGGAGCAAAACCAAAACAGGCATCTACTTTTTCTGCTTACGCGTGGTTGACTGAGCCATGTGTCAGTATAGTGGGATCTCGCATAGAAAATGTTTTAGATGCGAAGCTGCTTATGGTCGGGGCTATGTCACTCATTCCCCCCATCCATCCATCCGCCGTGTGGCGTCCACACAGGCACTGCGCATCCTCCTCCCCCTTCTCTCCTTGCATCATGTCCTCTCCTCTCCGAACGGCGCGCGTTGACTATGGAAGCGCTCTTTCTTCAATGAATGCTTTACCAGCTCGCAAGGAACGAGAACGCGCCCTCGCCCGTGAGAGACAACACTGACGCACGCAGCGTCTGCTAGAATCAAACCGATGCAAACGCGACACCGAGCCAAGCGGATGCAAACGCGGTGTGCACACCCCGTGCTGCTTCGCATCGCGTCATGGTCCCCTTTAGCGGGAGATGGTGTAATTATTTGCATTTATCTCGTAGGAAACATGCGGAGTGGTGCCAATGCCAAGAAAACACCTGTTCTTTGCTCCCCTTGTGTTTCGATATATACTCGCATCATACAAGTTCATTGAAAGCTTTGACAGGCTTTAGCCCTTGCCATCGCGTCGCTGTCCTGTCCCGTATAAAGTCGAAATTGATAACCGCCCTCGCTTCGTGCATTATACTCTAGAGGTCAGAAGCGGGAAATAAGAACGCGACAGAAGCGGAGATAGACGAGCACGGCCCATCTCCGTCGCTTGGACGGGGCGTACCGATGACATCAGTCCGCTCGGGAGGCCTGCGTCGAAGCTGAGGAAGCTTTTGGCCTGTCTTGAACGAGCATAAAGAGCCGGGAGTGGGTGGAGGGCGGCGGGGGTTCGCTCAAGCACAAACTATAGACGTCGCGTTGTTGGCATCGCTGGCGTGCATGCTGGGCGGCATCAGATGATATCGACGACAAAGACGGCTCGGCCGGAACAATTTTATGTGACACATCACCGGGTTGTCGGACAAGGCGATAGTGTCTGCCGTACCGGAAGAGCAGTTTTTTTCTGAGAGGCCGAATTCCCTCGAAGGAGTCATATGTCAAGAGGACGGAAAGTGGAGCTAGTTGGTTAGGGTCCATAGTCACAAGCAGAGGTGTGCAAGACACGGGCACAAGGGCAGAAGTGAACAACACGAACGCCGCTTCTTTCTTTTTCGCCCATGTGCTCTGCTCCAGTTCGGCGTTCGTGTTGTTCACTTCTCCCTTTGTGCTCGTGTCTTGCACACCTCTCCTTTTGATCATGCGTCAAGGCTGTGCCATTTCACGAGCGCTTGCTCAGATGTACTGATGCGCGCATAACGACGGCGTTGGCAGAACAAAATATACCTTATACATGGTAACACAGGGAACACATAAAACAAGAGAAAACGAACAACTCACACTCAAAAAGAAAAGAGTAAACTATCTCCATAGCCTAAATACGATTCACACACAACAGAAAGCAAAACCACAAAAACTAAGTGCGAGTGCTAATTTGTCCGCAGCGATCAATATTTGCCGGCATTAGGCGTAGTCCTAACTGCAGTTCGCCAGCAACGGGCCTCGCTTCCACGAAAACTGTGGTTGCTGAGGTTGATCGCCCTTACTTTAGATTAAGTGCGGGCTCCAAGACTGAGTCCCCTCGGTTGTTTCGCGCCCAAGTTGTCGTTGTCATTGTCGACGAACGCTAGCTGTGCGAGCCGCCGCTAATGTAGAGCCCGTCAGTCCCCGCCGCCAGCCCTCCCGGCTAACGCATCAGTCTCCCGTTCGTTTTCAGGCCTAGACACGGCCTCTGCCTCTTCACTCAAGTCACATGAAGTCCCCAAAGTGACCTGGCCCACTGCTCTGATTACTCTGCTGGTTGTCCCTCTCTGCCAGCGAAGGCGGAGCGGTGCAGGTACACCTGGGACGACTGCAGTTCGGCCACTGCAACTCCTAAGGATCACGCTCAACCGTAAGCCTAGTCGATGGCCACTCCGGAGCTCTGCGCCCTCGGCTTCTGGTCACCAGTACGTAGCTGGCAGGACAAGCTTCGTTGACCGGTGTCACTCTGAGAATCCCAGATTGACGTTTTCCACTTCGATTGCGTCCAGTACGTAGCTGGCAGGACAGGCTTCGTCGACCGGTGCCATGCAGAGAATCCCAGATTAACGTTTTTCCACTTCGATCGCGGGTTGGCTCGCACGCCACGAGCCCACTGTCCACCAATTACATGCATGGACGTGTCCATGGCACGTGCTTTCTGGCGCTACGCGCCTCATTCCTTTCTACCGTGTGGCCTATGCCTTGGGCCTTCTTCCTGATGAAAATGGTCCTCCTTATAGAGTTTTTCTCAAAAAACTGCTTTCTCTTCTATTTGCTTCTCGGCAAACTGACAAATCTTCCTCTGTTCTTGTAAATATCTTTTAATGCCTCGTGTGTTGTGCTCACGGTAGCACTGGCCACAACCACACGCAACGCTCGGTGGGCTTGGTGGCACCGCCCGGAGCAGAATGACTTACTTCGTACTGTTCTTCATACAGATACAGCTGGGGATATGCGGAGGGAGCGTTGGCTGCCCTGCTATTGCGGGAAAGGCGACGGCGTCAACGGAGCCGATCGAGCGGCCACGCACCCCGACTGCACAGGGCGTATCACCGGTACCCATCCCGCTGTCTTCGAGACACGTGGATTCTCAGCCACCCGAGTTACGCCTGCATCAACCTTTCGGCTTAACAGCCACACCTGGATCATCGGCGGATCACCTTAAAAGGAGGTCCAGCAGTCATGCGCAGCTTATTGGTCTTGCGGGAAAGGCGACGGCGTCAACGGAGCCGATCGAGCGCCCACGCATCCCGACTGCACAGGGCGTATCACCAGTACACATCCCGCCGTCTTCGAGACACGTGGATTCTCAGCCATTCGAGTTACGCCTGCATCAACCTTTCGGCTTACCAGCGACATCTGGATCATCGACGGATCAGTTTAAAAGGAGGTGCAGCAGTCACGCGTAGCTTACGGGGCTCGGCGGCACCGTCCGGAGCAGAATGACTTACTTCGTACTGTTCTTCATACAGATACAGCTGGGGATATGCGGAGGCAGCGTTGGCTGCCCTGCTATTGCGGGAAAGGCGACGGCGTCAACGGAGCCGATCGAGCGCCCACGCATCCCGACTGCACAGGGCGTATCACCAGTACACATCCCGCCGTCTTCGAGACACGTGGATTCTCAGCCACCCGAGTTACGCCTGCATCAACCTTTCGGCTTAACAGCCACACCTGGATAATCGGGGGATCACCTTAAACGGTGGCACTGCCCGGACTACTTCGTGATGTTCTTCATACCGATGCAGCTGGGGATATGTATGTGGAGGCAGCGTTGGTTGCCCTCCTATTGCGGGAAAGGCGACGGCGTCAGCGGAGCAAATCGAGCGACCGCGCTCCTATTGCCCTCCTATTGCGGGAATCGCCCTCCTATTGCGGGAGCCGATCGAGCGACCACACATCCCGAAAAGGCAGGGTGCATCACCGGTTCTCACCCCGCTGTGTTAGAGGGACATGGATTCTCAGCCATTCGAGTTACGCCTGCATCAACTTTTCGGCTTACCAGCGGCACCTGGGTAATCGACGGATCAGCTTAAAAGGAGGTGCCGCAGTCACGCGCAGCTTACGGGGCTCGGTGGCACCGCCCGGAGCAGAATCACTTACTTCGTACTGCTCTTCGTACAGACGCAGCTGGGGATATGAGGAGGCAACCTTGGTTGCCCTCCTATTGCGAGAAAGGCAACGGCGTCAACGGTTGTTGCGGCAGTTGCTGCGCGAGTTGTTGCGGCAGGGGACTGCAGGAAGGGACAGTCGAAGTAGGGGCAGCGCTGAGGACGCGATATCCGACGCCGCGGTTAGGAACGCTGTTCCCCGTTGAGACCGTTGACCTGGAGCGCGTTCGGCGTCTGTGCTGGTGAACTCGGCGGGCGCCTTGCGCTCGCTGAAGTGGCAGCCGGAATTGCCTGGCGGGAACGTCCTGGCGATGTTCCACCCACGCCAGGCCTGAAGTGAGAGGTGGTACGGCCTCATTTGGGAGCCTGCTGAGAGTTCGAGTCCGCAAACCGACGGCTCTCTACTCCCGCGCCTTGGTTCCTTGATGTCCCAGCCACGTCTGTCTGGCTCCTCTTGCGAACCCTAGGCTCTTTATTCTTTTTGTCGTGTCGCCTCCTCATTCGCAGGAAGGATTCACGCGACCACGCGCAATGGCGCATTGCTTCGTCGTCGTCTTCACTGACGGAATCGGTGGCGCGCACGTCAAACACATTGCACTTTGCCCCGCACGGCCACTTCACTCCATCACACATGCCCCGCCTTCGGGAAAAAGTTTTTTATATAAAAAAATTTCTAGTCTTAGAAGCAGTCATCGATAGTCCGCCAAAAACACTGCACTGCACCACTGAACACAACTTATATGATGAATTGTTCTCCGCCAAGGTTTACACACCTACAAAAAAAACATAGAAGAAAAACATGTAGTCAACAGCCTCACCATCGGTCTTCCGCAGATGAATAAATGGTGTTATCAAGAAGACATAGCAAATAGGCCGTACATGCTTAAGGGCTCAAGTTCACAGGATCAAGTTACATGCAACCTTTTGTATCTACAGCATATTTACAACTAAATTACTTGCAAAATCCAGAAGAAAGATTATTCCGCATTCGCCGAGAAAACCCAAGAAAAGTGAGCGGATGGCTGGAAAGGGAGCTGTGTAATTGCATCCCATACCATACGACATGCAATTTTCGTATGTTCACCGGAAAACACCCCTACAAACGCTTGGAAGCGTCGCAGACCGGACTTCCAGGTGTAAATACGTATGAAATGACTCGGACGCCGAGCCGATGTAAATACACGAACCCAACCGTCACTGCACTCTCACTCCAGAAGTTGCTGCGATGTGCACCTACTATGCAGTGTTCGAACGGCGCCTTGCGTGATGCCTGCACTCTGCACAGTCCTATCCGAAAATGTTTGTGCATCAGGTGCTGCGACAGAAGGCACGTTCACATCCGCAATACTTTGTAAGCCCTGCTCTTGCAAACCAGCATCAACTTCTGGCACACCAGCATATGGAACCATGACCTCATATTCTCTACATTAAATTCTAGGAGTGGCACTCTGGCACTATTTTTCCCCTCACTCTGACATACGCCATTTGCATCGTGCTAAGAGCCTTCTCTCACCACGAGGTCATCCGCGTGACACTCCACCATACCCGCCCCGGATGTGTGCCCAACTGGTGACACATTCGAGAATGGCGACCTCCATATACAAGTTCGTGTGACATTCATCGTCACCATCTATAGGGCTTTTTACTTCTTTGTCAGTTCTACTGGACCCCCTACAGGATTACAAGCCCAATTTCTTCTCAATGGAGCGTTCGCATTCCTTGCTATGAAAGATGCTGTTGGCATCATGGAACTCATCACGGTTCCTCACACTATCTCGGCTTCCTATCTCTATACTAGATGAGGCGTCATCGCTTCACGACAACCTGTAGTTAATGTCACATTGTTATGTGGGTCATCAGTTTTGTCGTCATGGACCGAGCCCATGTCGCAGGCTGCCGCATCCAGCGGTCCACATTAATAACTGGTGACATTCGGCTTTGAGTTCACTACAGAATACTCTGCATTGTCACTAGTACACGCTCTTTCGCCAGAGCATTTTGAGGACTTCTTGCCTCTTTATTAAATGTACTTGGCCCCCCATAGGCCCCAAAGTACAAGCCGTCCCAACTGAAACTCTTTTGTCCCACGCCTGCGAAGCTTTCATCTGCTTCGTCGAGCTCACCTGAACTCTTGCGAGACGCTCTTCTCGATTGTACTTTGCATTTTGGGTAAGCCCTAGGCCATAGCGAAAAGTCCTGCCAACCTTCCGGGCCACCGCCAAAGAGCGAGTTTGAATTTTCCCTTAGGAAAGTACTGCCCGCACAGCATCCCTCTGCCGCTTGCTTATTGCAGCTCATACTATTCAATGCATCGCGGTTCTGTCTCACAAACCAAAGCCTTTCAGCTTCTGCCAGTTTAAGTTAGAGTTGAAGTGTTTGATGTTTTATTCCTCAAGTTTTATCTGTTCCCGCTCCAACTCCTCCTCCTTTTTAGGTGCTTCGAGTTCGGCAGCCCTATCCTCCCATGCTCTAGCCCCACGTTCTTCGACCCAACCCCTCAACTCAACTTCCTCTAGGTCTATGTGCAACGCCAGTTCCGTAAAATCTGCCATACTCATCTTTTATACATTTGCTCTAACCCCAATCGCCGGTTACCAATGCATTACCAACAAAGAAATTAACCAATCATGCAAGAAATGGCTTCGTTTTGTTGCCTTGGACGTCAATGTAACGAGCCGTATGGAGAGAAAGGAAATTACCTCTTAGAAACGAGACGCTCGTGTTTAGGTTCGAATTGTACAGATGTCAAAATTGTCATGAGGGCAATAACAACAAAGCCGTTTATGTTTTGAAACAAACAAGGTATTTGGAATTGAAATGATCGAATAGAAGGAACAAAACATGTAAAAGTAATGCAAAGTGTAATGCATAACGAGTGTGAGGAATTATTTGAAAGAACACAGGGGTTCATGCTTTGTAGCCCTGCACCCATTATAGAGGCATCATCAACATAATCATTATGAAACCATCTCCTTAACCTTTTCGTCATTACTATTACGAAAGCCCCGACAACAACCTCACTTGTTATGTGGGGTTTAACATCCCAAAAGCAGCTCTGGTTATGAGAGGCATGGTACTGCAGGGCTCCGGAAATTTGGACCAACTGGGGTTCTTTAACGTGCACTCACATCGCACAGCACGCGGGCATCAACATTTCGCCTCCATCGAAATGCAGCCGCCGCGGCCGGGATTCGATCCCGCGGCCCTCTGATCAGCAGCCGAGTACCATAGCCACTAGAGCACCGTGGCGGGGCGAGAACAACCTCACTTGGCTCTTCGCTATACTTGATGGCCCGATTACTTGGCCAAGCGTTTACGATGGAACCTAAGACGCTCCACCAGATTACGCTGTCACTGTACTGCGGTTCCGCGCAGGTTTGGAATTTTTTATGACCTTTGCTGAAAAGAAGTTACTGTTCTTCACACTTGTTCAAAATTGAAAGTATGCGAAGTATCCATTTCTCAAGGCTTTTGCGCACGAATACGTGACGTACTTAGAAAACTGTGGAAAGCGTCAGCAGACAATCAAAGTAACGGCGATAAAGTCACACTCCTCTATGACCAAATAACGATCGGCAATATCTCGTACGCTTGGGATAACACTGAAAACAAAATAATACCGTTAGGGCGCTCGAAAATTAAAGTGACAGCAAACGCTAGCACTTCTAAAGACTGACGATCACAAAGATCTAGACCACTGACGCTACTGTGCTTCATTGAGAGGAGCATCATGATCAGATTTGATAAATTTGAAGAACTACTCTTATTTTACAGCCCAGATGTGATTGTCATCACAGAGACGGGGTTAAAGTCTGACATCCACAAATCTGGGGTAGTCCGCCTACATATGTACTTTTTCGCACAGTCCAAGACCGTCGTGGTGGGGGTGTTGCCATTGCGGTTAGGTGGCATATGTCTCCTACCGCTATAAATGGTATCTATCGTCATGAGAGCGCCAGGCGTACTATAAAGGTCAACGATACCACTTTACCCATAGGCGGTGTCTACAGACGTCCGGCTGCTCCGGTTAGCTTTCGTGTAGAACTTACGAGTTTCTGCACAGCGGCGTCACAGAACGGACTAGTATTAGCTGGGGACATTACCTTGGCGGAATGGACTGCACAACTTTTTATCTCACAGCAAAGAAATTAAAAGCTGTGATCTGCTATTCGATATCATGCATAGTTTCTCATTGGTTCAATCTGTGCGTCAGCCAACGCGATTCCAGGGACATTCATGCTCAGTATTAGGCTGTCTTTGTTTCCGCAGATCTAACCCGTGATGTTAGTGTGGAACAGGGTATATCCGACCATAAAATGACAGTCGAAGGTCTGTGTATTGCTGCTAGGGGCCTCCATACTGACACTAGAATAGTGGTTAAAGATTACATTAATGCCAACGATCGCAGTATTATTGATTACCTACCAAAGATACTGGATAACTTCGGTGATAGCATATCAAGTGTGGGTGACCTATGCTTAAAATTAAAAACTGGGATTAAACATTGCGAAAATTCGCTCATTCCAACCAAGGCGAAAAAATAAACCGGAAATGTCCTGGGTTACCAGAACCAACATACATTTGAAAAGGAAAGTGCATAGAATGCGTAAGAAAAAACAAAGTTCTCTCTTGTTTAGTCGGCTTTCGCGAGAATTCAAAGAAAGGTTAAGACACGCGAGGGAGAACTCTTTTGCTAACGCATTGACGGAATTCATGACGAATTAGCCTCGGCAATTTTGGCTGTACATGTCAGAACCGGAACACTGTCCCAGCAAACTGGAAATTGACGGTGTTATTGTTGATGACGGATGTGCTATCGCCAATTCATACAACAGATACTTTCATTCAGTTTTCCCCCGTGGTTACGTGGCCAATGTGCCTTTGCGAGATCTTGAATCGGTGATGCCTGATGTGTTCATAAGTGCACCTGCTCAATATACGCGTCAAAAAATCGTGTGGGCCTCATTATTTATCGAACACTTTCCTTAAGCAATACGCGGCTCAACTTTCACCTCTCTTGCACAAAACTTCTAATTCTTCACTTACATCGGGAGTACTTCCCGCACGCTGGCTGTGCGCAAAGGTTGTACCAGTTCACAAAGGTGGAAACAAGCACCTTCTAGACACATGCAGGCCAATGTCCCTAACCAGCACCTGTTCCAAATTATTGGAACATATTGAAACGGGCACAGGTATACCCTTCTAATGGTAGTATATTTTAGAACAGGGAGATTAGCCGGTGCAGCCCCAATGGCGGACTGACAGCCTGTGCCTCACTCTTGCGTCTTTGTTCCCCTCGAGATCGCCGTCTTCGTCCACGCTCTTGCACTGTGACGTCACCCCCGGCAGCAGAAGCGCCGACACGGTGCCACCTAGACCGCGCCCTCGTGGTAAGGCTTGAGCCGACTGACGTGGACGACATCAGACGACACGGGCGACGAGGAAGCATCGGCAGGAGCTATTTCATAGGTCACGTCACTGAGTTGTCGGAAAACGCTATAGGGGCCGGAGTACCGGGAGAGCAGCTTTTCCGAGAGGCCGACGTGCCTTCAAGGAGTCCAGAAGATGACGAGGTCATCTGCGGAGAACTGGACATCACGGTGGCGGCTGTCATATAGAGATTTCTGTCGTAATTGGGACTCAGAAACACGGTGATGAGCAGTGTGACGTGCTTTAGCCGCTGCAGTCATGGCGTCGCGAGCGTATTCAGACGGGGACTCGAGGTCATTGGGCAAGATTGAGTCAAAAGGCAATGTCGGTTCACGGTTATAGAGAAGAAAAAAAGGGAAGTAGAGAGCGGTGTCGTGACGTGACGAGTTGTAGGCGAACGTCACAAAAGAGCTACGTCCCAGTCACGATGATCGGAGGAGACATACATCGATAGCATATCAGTAATACTCCTGTCACAAGGCGCAAGAAAACGTCATTCGCAGCAAATGTCATTTATAACTAATGTCATTCTCTTTTCTCGTTCCTCGTCTACACGGTCATACAAAATGACATTCGCCAGTGATGACTGTTTACCCCCCGGATACTAGGATAACAAAATGTTACAAATTGTGCCTTTTATTTGCATTTCTTTTCTTTATTGTTAGAAACACAGTGGTAAATATTAGCAGGCTATGTGAAAATATATCGCAATGCGATACGCCAGCATTAACAGGAAAGAAATTCGCACAAGTATCCAAAGCATGAGTAGCCCAAAGCCGCTTCGATTTCTTCTGTAGCCGGCGATAATCTGGACCGTGCATGCGTTCCTGTGACCGTGATGGGCGACGATCAGTGCAAACGCACATTAATTGCCCTCCAGGTATTCACTGCAAAGCGCCGACACCGGCTGAAGTAGCCCAAGCAACAAACGCGCTTTCGTAAACATGACCTCCTGCTAGGAAGCGTCGGAGTAAACTCGGAGTCTGGGAACAAGAATATAGTTGCACAGATTGCATCAAATATCGTCCTGTATGTCAGAAAGTTATCAAAGGGCCACAAGAGAAACTAACAAGAACCGTAACATCCCGTACATTTTGCTTTTACTTACCAAGTTTGCATCTTATTGCGAAGCCCCTGTCGTCGACAATACGCATGTACTGAGTGAATGAGTTTGGCGAACGCATTTAGTGGGCAAATTCTATTAGGTGTGAATGTCATTCGCTATGCCAGTGTAGCAGCAACAAAAATGATATTAACACATAAGTCATTCGCTGCGAGTGCCATTACCCGTGCCGTGTGGCACAATACGGCTATAAGTGTGCGGTTCAGGCGTTTTGTGAGCGCGTTTGTTTGAGGGTGGTATGCCGTCGTTAGCTTGTGTTGCGTGGCACAAGATCGAAGTAGGTCCTCAATAACTCTAGATAGGAAGTAATGGCCACTGTCCGTGAGAAGCTGGCGAGGAGCTTCATGGTGTAAGATAAGATCCTGCAGGAGAAAGTCGGCATGGTCAGTAGCGCAACTGGTCTGGATGGCTCGTGTTATACTGTAGAGGGTAGCATAATCCGTTGCGACGTTGACACACTTATTTCCATTTCTGGATGTAGGAAAAGGGCCCAACAGGTCAGGACCGACGCGATAAAAAGGTTTCGTGGGTATGTCTATTGGCTGGAGTAATCCAGCTGGAGGCAAAGCGGGCTTTTTGCGACAGTTGGCAAGGTTCGCAAGCCGCAACATAACGTCGTACAGAACGTTAGAGTCCTGGCATGAAAAATTGTCGCCGGACACGGTCGTACGTCCTGGAGACACCAAGGTGGCCGGCGGTGGGTACGTCATAGGAGCTGTGCAAGTACAGTTGCCCGTAAATGCGTGGAAACGACTGAGAGCAGCTCGTTCCCTTCAGGTAGCATATTTCGGCGGTATAAGATACCATCCAGAATGAGGTACATACGAAGCGAAGGGCCCGTCGGATGTGCATGGAGGCGGCTGATGAGGTCGAGAAAGTTTGTCACGTTCTTGCTCTTGTGCGATGCTGTGGAAGGCCGAGAGCGTGAAGATTCCAGCAGGCACATTATCGGAGCCTGAGCTGTCGACAGGGTGCCGAGACAAGCAATCGGCATCGCGGTGTAGTCGGCCGGACTTGTGCACCACTCTGTAGGCTGTGGGAGATTGCCGCGTCTCGGCCCGCAGCAGCCAGTGCCGGCCAGCTGGCCAGTTGACAGCCGTCGTGCGCAGCAGCGCGTCCTAGGCTAATCCTGGCCCAGGCTATAACGCCAGTGCGCGCCCCAGCACCACACGCGCGCAGTCGTCATCGTCGTCGTCTGTAGTCTCAAGCCGGGCCGTTGGCCATCCCGACACTCTCCCTCCCTCCGTGGTCGTGATGGCACTGGTCCCCAACGGCCCGCACAATTGTCGACGCCCCCGCCAGCGCTAGAGCCTCGAAAGCTGGGGCACCGAGCGAGGTGGCGAACGAGCCCAGGTAGCGAATGGCCGGGCGTAAGGTCTTGCAGGATGCCGCAGTCCTAAACCTCTGAAGGTCTTGCAGGAACACGCGGGACCTAAACCAAACCTTGGCGCTGTAGCACGATCGATCGTCATCGCCAACCTCTCTCAGATTAGTGCACCCAGCAGGCAGCCGGTGGGTGTAGTCGCTCAATCGTGGAGTCGATTACGGTTGCCGGCCAGCCGTCACAGATGAGCAACACGTGGGAGGGTGTGAGAAGCCACCGCATGGGATGTCGAAGGTGCCGCCCACAAGTAAAAGTCCCTTCATGTCGGCCCAGCCAAGCTCTCCGGAACGTCATCTACCTTGCAGACTCCCACTACTCTAGCCACTTTACGCATCATCCTCATCATCGTCCTCAGGATCGTCACCTACCTCGGGTTCCTGTTCGTCCCCTTGCTCGTCGTAGTCCTCGCCATCCGGAACTGCATCATCACCGTTGTCATCACCGCCATCGTCGTTCCCGGCGCCCTTCTCGTACTTGTCCTCGGACTACCCATCTTCTTTTATGCCTTTGTGGTCCGTATTTTGGACCTTCTTCATGTCGCTATGGGACCTCCTTCTGTATATTCTAACCCAAAGCGTTTATAATTTTGCTACGAATAAAAATTTGATTTGATTTGATTACAAGTACCATTATTTTTGAACAGATGCTGGTTAAGGTGTTTCTCTTATCCTTCGTTGGTATTACCTTCGAAAATAGCTTCTATATTACTGGCACTCGGCTAATTGTTCTGCAATTCTTTAACTCCTTTATGTCACCTTCCTTGTGAATAAGAATTATATTACCATTTGTCCAACTGCGCGGTAACTCGACTTTATTCAACCGAGAGAACAAGCTGGTTTTAGGATAGGGTACTCAAAAATGGATCACAGCCACGCTATCAACCTAGTAACTCAGAAGTGCGCGGAATATGTGCAACCTTTTTATATGGCATTTATCGACTACGAGAAACCACTTGACTCCATGGAAGTACAAGCAGTTCTAGAAGTCCTACTTCGACAAGGGGTTCCTGGTGTATACGTGAAAACTATAAACAACATGCACAAAGATTGCACAGCCACACTACTCCTACATGAAAAAGCAGAGAAATCCTGATCGGGAGAGGTATGAGACAGGGAGATATGATATCCCCGATGCTATTCACTGCATGTTTAGAGGATGTCTTTAAAAGTCTAGACTAGGGAGGTAAGGCGGAGAATAGAGAGAAAATATCTAATAAATTTAAGATTTGCAGCCGACATTGTGCTCTTTAGCAGTGTTGGAGACGAAGTGCAAAACATGACTGATGACCTCAACCGGGAAAGTAATAAAGTAGAACTAAAAATGAGTGGGCAGAAGACCAAAGTTACGCACAATTGGCTAGCTCAGGAACAGGAATTTAATATTACCAGTGAACCCTTAGAATCTGTAAAAAAATACGTATACCTGGGGCAGTGACTAACAGCAACTCCTACTCATGAGAAAGAAAATCTCCGTAGAATAAAGATTGGCTGGAGCGCATTCGAAGGCATTACGAAATAATGACTGCATACGTGCCGCTCTCACTATAGCGAAAAGTGTTTAATCACTGCATTCTCCCAGTACTAACGTACGGTGCAGAAACATGGAGGATAACGAAAAAACTAGAGATGAAACTAAGGAGCATGCAACGTGCAATGGAAACAAAAACGATAGGGGTAACGCTAAGATATAAAAAACGAGCGGGATGGATCAGGAGACAGGAGTAGCTGATATTATATCAATTAAAAGAAAGAAGTGGACGTGGGCAGGACATGACATGAGCAGGAAAGATAACATATGGACAGTAATAGCGACGCAATCGATACCAAGAGAGGGGCAATGCAACAGAGGCAGGCAAAAGGTCAGATGGAGCGACGAAATTAAGGAGTTTGCGGGCATAAAGTAGAACCAACTCTCTCAAAATAGGTTGGATTGGAAATCTTTGGGAGAGGCCTTCGTCCTGCAGTAGGTTTCAACAGGCTGATGATGATGACGGTGGTGGTGGTGGTTAGGAAAATGGGCCGGTAACTAGGACGTACCTGGCTTTGGAACCGGAACGACCTTACGCACTTTCCAGTCGCGAGTAACGATGACGGATGAGGGTGATTGCTGGAAACTATGGGAAAGTGTAACGCTGGTGACTTCTTTCTGTTGTTTATTTATTTATTTATTTTATTTATTTACAGGTTCTGCAGCCCTATACTTAGGCCCTAGCAGGAGGGGCAACAACAACAAAAGTAGAAAGTTGTACACTGTCAAGGCACATAATCAGACGACTTATAGAGCTCTTGGCCAGCAGTGTTGCGGCAGATAAACAATGAACAAAACACTCATACGCAGCATAAGTCTACAAATAATTCACTCGGGCACTGCCAACACGCCATATTCATACATCATTCAAAACTCGACTAGACAAAAAAAGCTTCAAGTTGTTTTTCAATATCTTCGGATTGAAAGCACTTATTGGTAAGGAGTTCCAGTCAGCAATAGTCCTGGGGAAAAACTATTTTTGAAAGCAGTAGTACGAGAAAAAACAGGCGCCAATGAATATTTATGGTTATGTCTTTTTTTTCTAGAAGATAGGCGTTTCACACAGTTGGGCAGGACTTATCGTAACTTTACCGGAAAGAATTTTGTGTAGAAAGGTTAACCGATTATTTTCCTGCGAGATTCCAATGTTTGGATGTCATTAAGTTGCATAAGTTGTGTTGGCGAATCTTGTCTTTTATATTTGCTAAAAATGAATCTGACAGCCTTCCGCTGAACTTTTTCAATCAAGACAACATCTTTTTTACATTGAGGGTCCCAAACAACCGAGGCGTATTCAAGCTTTGATCTAATACAGGCGTTGTATGCCAATAATCTTGTCTCCTTCGTGGATGATTTAAGTTTCCTTTTAAGAAACCACAGTTTCCTAAGTGCAGCCGTGCATATGCTTGTAATGTGATCTGACCATGCAAGTGTTTTCGTCAAAGTGACTCCTAGATACTTGTATTTTTCTACATCTTTGAGTGGGTTATTGCGGAGACAATAAGTGTAAAGGCTGGGAGCTCGCTTTCTTGTTATCCTCAAGAGAACTGTTTTGTCACTATTAAGTTCCATGCCCCAGTTTTGGCACCATTCATCAATACTTGTAAGAGATTGCTAAAGTAACATGTGGTCATTGACACAACACATTTCTTTAAAAAACAACACAATCATCCGCGAGTAATCGAATAGATATGTCCTTATGTACGACATCAACTAAATCATTAACAAAAATTAAGAATAATAAAAGGCCTAACACACTACCTTGCGGCACACCGGAAGAAACACGTAGAGAAGAAGAAGCACAACCCCTGACTTCAACAAATTGACTTCTGGTTTTTAAATACGCATGAATCAACTTAATTCCCGCAGGAAGCCCAATATTTTCGAGCTTAAACAAAAGTTTTACATGAGGCACCTTGTCAAAGGCCTTACTAAAATCTAAAAAGAACACATCAGTCTGCCCAGATATATTTAGAACCTGTGCGAATTCATGCACTGTAGACACAAGCTGAGTTACCGTAGACATATCTTTTCGGAAACCATGTTGACATGACGACAAAATATTATTTTTTGAGAAAAATGTGTTAACATAATTGGCAACAACATGCTCTAACATTTTACAGCAGCTACTAGTGATAGAACCAGGACGGTAGTTTGACAAGGAATGGCGGTCACCGTTTTTACAAATCGGCACAACACGAGCTGTATACCAATCGGCTGGTATCTCACCACATTTGAGTGATGCATTGAAAAGGGCAGTAAGGAAGTCAGTAATTTGTTCAGCATTGCGACGTAGGAGTGAATTACTAATGCCGTCAGGCCCTGACGATTTCTTAGGATTAACCTTAAGTAGCATTTGCAGAACACCCTCACGAGGTATGAGAACATCATCTGGGATTATAGGTATCGGGTCGCAGCAGTTCATAATACTGTGGTTCGGAAAAGACACTCTGAAAGATTTTATTAAAATGATCAGCAATTAGTGCCGGAGCAGTTATCGAGACCTCCTCAACTAGTATTTTAGAAACTTCTTCATTACTTTGTTTAAGGTAGCGCCAAAATTTATCAGGATCCGACTTGATGAACTCCGGTAGTGTGTCATTAAAAAATTGATGCCTAGCATTACTAATACTCTCTAACAATTTTTCTTTGAGTTCGGAAAAATGCTGCGTACTAGTCTTGTGTTTTTTTCGCAACCTTTTTATTTTTCTCCTGACCTGTATAATCTCACGGTTTATCCATGGGTTATGTGAACGCTTGCGTATTCTCTTAAGCGGTACAAAGTTTTTTGTGCAGAAGTCCACAAAGCATTATGTCTAGAAGTGTGTCAGCTGAAGAAGAAGTACCATAATTTATATCATCCCAATTAATGGCTGGAAGGTTGAAATCACCCGTTAAAATAAGATTTTTGCTTCGTAGACATAGTAGTTGATCATACAAATCACTCATAAAAGAATCCTCACCAGTAGGACATCGATAAACAGCACAGAGAAAAAATGACATACCAAAAAATGAAAGTTTCAAAAGCAGACTCTCTCTCGCACCTTAGCATTGATACCATGAATGCCGCATGATTATGTAAGTTTCAACGATTCTATAATTTTCTGGATGTCCTGAGGTGAAAAAAATTCACAGCATATCCACGGCGTGAATGATGATGAGTGGGCGAAGCTCCGGAGTGAACCACCGATAAACCGTTAATCTTCCGTGTAATTCGCCCAGTCGATCATCATGTAAAGACGTCAGAAACACTCTATTCGAACACTGGGATCTGGCGTTTAAGGGGACGCTAGCACAAACGCGTTACAAACATGCAGTACACTCTAGTAAGGGGGGAGAGGCCACAGCGTCTTACGCAGCCCCTTACACAGGCCGGAACGCGCACCGCGTTTGCCGACGCCATCACATAACTGCTGAAAGAGTATAAGGCGGAGAGGCCACAGCGTCTTACACCAGCTTCTTACACGCGCCGTAACGCGCTAGCACACACCCATGATCATCGTTAGAAACGGACAGTCTTTCGCTCTCTCTCTCTCTCTCTCTCTTTCTGTCTCACACAAGACAGCAGATGGAAGAGTGAGAGAGCTCGCGCGCCACCTGACGTTCCTGAAGGCAACTCGGAGGTAAACAATGGCTGCTAATGGGAATGAGAGACAGAAGAAGTCGGCTTTTAGCTAACACTTACACTTCTACTTCTACTAACGTTTCCTACTGGAACATGCCAATGGCTTCTTATGGGGAATGAGAGAGAGAAGAATTCGGCTTTTAGTTAACGCGCACGCTGCGAATCTTTTATTGTTCAACAACGCACAGGAGAAATCTCCCACCGGCACCACCTTGGAGGTCAAAGCGTAAGACTGGTTACGCACTACGACTACGACTACGACGAGGGACGAACGGGTGCCGCTTTAAGGAGCTTCGCCCCTGAAAATGATGTCTGGCATGGTAGTTGTTGGCGGGGGGGGGGGGGGTACATCAGGGATGTTTTCAATGGGTTCTCTGGAAAAACGGAAGCAACGGTAAGGTTTAGTGCTCCTGCTGCTCCATTATTTGGGATAAGTTGTCCAGTATGATCAATTATTGATATGCATTTTCTTGTTGCATAAGCTGTTGACTGCATGAGCTGTTGGCTGACTAACCGGGTCATACACGTTGGTGTTCTTCCCTGTTCCAAGTTTGTTGGCACGAAGGTTGCTGGGAAAATTTTGCGTTTTTGTGAACTCGACCAGTTTTTTTGCGGGCTAGGCGTGTAGCTGATGAAAAATCTTGCGCTACTATAATCTTGGAGTGCTTGTTATCTTACTAGTGGTTAGTACCTTTTCCTTATCTTGGAAATGAGTGGATTTTACTAGAAATGGCCTAGTTTTATTCGGCGAAAAGGTACGGAGTCTGTGTGCACGTTTTATGTCTTTCGCAGCAATAGTTGATTTGAGGTGCTCGCTTGAAAACCTGGTAACCTTTCCTCAGATTTCACCCAACTTTTCTTGGACTCATCATCTATAACGTGGAACACCAAGCTATTCCGCCGCGCTCTGCCTACTGCATCATCAGTGTGTGCTGTTAGCTGCACAATCTGATGCGCGTTCGCCTCCACAAGTGCTTGCGCACTCTATACGTGAGCTTTGATCGCTCACCGTGATTGGCACTCCCCTTCAGTTTTATTCCGATAGCAATTATATGGAGAGTCTCGGCTGGTTTTTGCCGTCCCCGTCGCCGCCGTCATGAACCGTACATGTATAAGCATGTATATATATATAAAAATCCCAAAGAAAAAAATCACAGCATATCCACGGGGTGAATGATGATGAGTGGGCGAAGCTCCGGAGGGAATCATCGGTATACCGTGAATCTTCCGTGTAATTCGCCCAGTCGATCATCATGTAAAGACGTGAGAAACACTCTATTTGAACGCTGTGATCTCGCGTTTAAGGGGACGCTAGCACAAACGCGTTAGAAACGTGCAGTACACTCTAGTAAGGGGGAGAGGCCAGAGCGTCTTACGCAGCCGCTTACACAGGCCGGAACGCACACCGCGTTTGCCGACGCCATCGCGGCGGTTAGTCTCGACTTTTCGTTCCTAATGGCCGATATTTTCATGAGATTGGTAGATAACCACAGCCGGTCGCACACGGAGCAACTGTGGCCGAAGAAAACGTCGAAAAAGTCCCTTTTGAAACGGGCTTCGGCGCCTTCGTGGTCTTTCTTTGTCCGTTTCGCAGCCGCTTCTCTAACTCTTACCTCCTCGTTCGCCTGCCGATAAGCATGAAGGGAAATGAAGGGAAGCTAGCCGCGCAGAATCACGGCTAGCTTCGGCCTCCCGCGCCCGCACGGCGGGGTCGCTTCTTCGAGCGCGAGCCGCCGCCGCCCTGCGCGCACGCCGCTCGGCAGCCTTGTCCATCCTCCGTCGACGAGCCTCTGTTGGCGCGTGCGCCATAACGCCGCCGAAGAATACGCGATCGCAGTGGCGCGATCGTCTCTCTCTCCTTCCCTACGTGTGACGTAAATCCTGCTTTTTTTTCATAAAACTCACCTTTTATTATTATCTTTTGCTACAAAACGCCCTCTAGTGTGGGGCGATTTTGCATTTCTCAGCGTATATGCATTCGTTATATAGTACAAGTAGCGCCATCTATGGCTGGATTGTAGACTCAACGAGCGGTGGTTACACACGATAACGGGGACGAACGGGTGATGCCATAAGGAGCTTCGCCCCTAAAATAATTCAGATAAATGCTTCCGAAGCGCGGAATCGAACCAGGGACACCTCGCTCCGCAGCGCGTGGCGCTAACCACTACGCCACAAAGAGCAGACGCTTCACGGAGCTAACGGCGAGCCTTATATACACACGCTTTACCGCTGGCAGGACTCAGAGACGCCAGGCGCTTATAAGCGTTTCTCCATTACAGGCGTGATGGCGCGAGGAGCGCACCGGCCGCATTTAAAAGCGGTCGGCCAGCTTTCACGAGGCTCTTCTTTCAGTTTGGCAGGGAACGCGTCGCCACCGACGGGTAGCTGGGTATGTTTTTCACCGTCCCACACATGTGCGCATTTCGAGTTTTCAGTGCGCATTTCAAGCGAGACAGACGCTCCCCTCGGCTGGCCGTTGTCAATAACGCAGTTTTTAGCAAAGTGGAACGCTTTCATTGTACAGCGCCAAAAACACTTCCAACTGCTGACACGGACGCGTACGCTGTCGCACGCAATGCGCGGCGTTCATTTTCACGAGACGCACATTCGGAATGATCATATCAGCGGCAAAAAACTACCGAAAATACCAACCATGTATATCCAATCAAGCAAATGCAATGAGCAATTTATTTTACGTACTGTTCCTAATAGCAGCATTGCTTTCAAGTTCGTATACTCGCTGAAGACGGGCGGGTCACTGCGGTGTCGAAGTGGTTATCGTTGTGTCGGACCAACTCGCGCTGGTGGCATCGCTTAAACGCCGCACAACTCCTTTCCTCGAGATTGTAACAATACTGCATAATATTGTGCAACACACCACTGTTTTCGCTTCACTTTCTACGATGAATTCACACCAGCCGACGAACACTCGCTCATGCTCGCTTACGCGCTGCGACGCGAACCTGCTTGAATCGAGCGACGCCATCGTTGGTGACATGTATGTTGCGCTATGTATTGTGCAAAAGTTAGCGTTCGTGGGCTGCATGCGAGAGAGAGAGGGAGAGAGGAAACATTATTTTAACGAAATGGGGGATCTTCCTCGTAGGGTGGAACCTTTAGTCAGGGCCCCATTGGCTCGCGCCAATGCGCGCTTCGGCTCCGTAGCTTTCGCTGTGCTGCCACACATTGATTGATTGATTGATTGATTGTGCTTCGGAAAGGACGCTAATTTCTGCAGCCCATGTAGGGAGCACGACTAAGCGTCCGTGGGGGTGGGGGAAAGGGAGTGAAAGAGAGAGGAGATAAAGGCCGTAGTGGAGGGCTCCGGAAATTTAGGCCACCTGGGGTTCTTTAACGTGCACTGACAATGCACAGTACACAGGCCTCTGGCATTCTCGCCTCCATCGAAAATGCGACCGCCGCGGCCACAGAAAGCTGTCGCCAGGTACAATATTTGCGCAGAAAGTACCTTGCCCTTCCACTGTCTGCTCTCGCGGTTGTCTCGTGGTGAGAAGAAGAGGGATGGTTCAAGCTTTCACCGTGATGTTCGCGCTGATGTTACGGGAGCGTACGAAAGTTACTCGAGCTGAAGGGACGCCGCTAAGCCGCCCCTAGCTTTGTATGTGTGGCTTTGTGATACACAAGGTATAAAGCCCTTCGTACCAGCACGCGCTGCCCACGGGGGGCGCTCACTTAGCAAGTGCATGTTTGCTACAATTAATATTACTCCTGAAGCTGCGAGCCTCACTTCGTATAGCATTACAGTTTCCTGCTATCGCATCCATTGCTTCGCCCTTGCGCCGAAACTGTAACTTTTTTTGGTAAGTCTGTCTTCTGTGTCTTTCAGCATTTTATCGTTATCAGTTTGTTTATCTCGAATACCTTTAATAAGGCTAGGTAGTGCTGACTGGCCCGTTTTTAGTTCACGCAAGGTTGCTAACACGTCAGAATCGTCAGCTCTGGCAGACGCACGAGTAGCAGGCCCTGGGTTTAGTTCGATATCGCCAGACAGTATCAGAAGACTGAATGGTATTCACACATTTGCAAACAATATGGAACGCTGCATGAGGGCCCGGCAGCACTAAAGACCGTGGTAAAGTGTGGGTTTAGTAAATAAGGAAATGCGATTTGTTACCTGCGCATAGAATAAAGGAGTGTGGTGAGTTGGTGTCATCGCGATCGTGCCGTCGGAACCACTGAAAGCAGCGATGATGTCACGGCCATTTATGCCTCGTTCACACTGGTGAATCCGTCGTCTACAGTCGACGGAAGTCTCCTGCCGCCCAAAACCGCGTAGTTTACACTGCTTACCCCCGCGGAACCGGTGCCGCCGGAAAATGACATAGCCCCATCTGCCGAGCACAGATCGAACCTTTAAAAATGTGCGACATTGTCCGGATGTACACGTGCTTCTCCCGGTTCTACGCTCTTGGGGATCTTGTCCGTCTTGTTTGTGTGCCTGAGCAAGAAGCGGTATTGCTAGGCTGGCTGTGAACTAGGTTCTGGGGATGTATGACAGGCGGAAACATTCGCCGAATAAATGGAACCAACGGTGGTGTGCTCGTCCTGAAATACATGAACGCGAGAAGCTTGGTCACGCCGTGAAAGTGCTATTCGTTGTGCGAAATTGTGACGTGGTCACGTGGATTCCTACAACGAGTAAGTTGAGAATGGCTGTTATTCGTGACACTAATCGCGTGGCGTTTTCCGAAGAAAATTGGGTGTTTACGATCCAGTTGGATGTCCCGACGGGCTTCGAATACAGCGACAATCGCGCCAGACTTTGCCGCCATTTTTCGAATTTGTGACAAGCGCTCCTATTGGTCCGCGGCGGGAAATCCTGCGGCAGCGGCCGCAAAAATCGCTCAGGGAGCAATCGGCGCAGATGTGCCTGTTTCGGCGGATCTCACTGTCGCCGAACAGGTTTCCGCGCTTCTCGGGCAGCCGGATTGCTCAGTGTGAACGCCCCCTTATACAGGTGCTGTCACGTGTAGGAAAATTGAGTGCGCGTGGTCCGGATGAAGCATGCATAGTAGGGAGGGGACCGCATGGGCAAGGCAACAGGAACCAGACACTTTTGTTGACGCTCGGGGTCGGATGGAAGGCTGAGCACTGCGGACGTGGCCCTTAGGTGACATAGTCGCTCACCAGCAATGTCGTCGAGCAGAGGTCGGGGTCCAGATGGAGGGTCCCATGGATGAAGACGCATGGTATCGGCGACTTCACGCATCGATGAAGCCCTCCAGAAGGACGACAGTGAACCATGGCGTCGCCGAAGCAGTAAGCTCGGGTAACATTCGTTACCGCGGAAGCATTGGTGATAGCCCCGCAGGAGCAGCAGGCCATGACGGATAGCTGCGCAAAGAATAGAGGCGTGTGGTGAGTTGGTGTCATCGAGATCGTGATGATGGACCCACTGGAAGCAGCGATGATGTCACGGCGATTTATATAGGTGCTGTCACGTATAGGAAACTTGACGGGGTGTGGTCCCGGACGAAGCATGCGCAGTAGCGATGAGGACCGCAAGAGCAAGGCAGCAGGAACCAGTCACCGTTGTTCATGCTCGAGGTCTCATGCAAGGCTGAGTCCTGCGGACATTGCCCTTGGGTGGCATAGTCGCTCACCAGCAATATCGTCGAGCAGAAGTCAGGGGCCGGATGGAGGTTCCCATAGACAAAGACCATGGTATCGCCGACTAGACGAACCGACCAAGCCTTCCAGAAGGACAGTGGACTAGCCATGGAATCGTAGAAGCGCTAAGGGCGGGGAAGTTTTTGCCGCTGAAGCATTGCTGATAGCACCGCAGCAGCAGCAGGCCATGACGAATAGCTGCGTGAAGAATAGGGGTGTGTGGTGAGCTGATATCATCGCGATCGTGTCGCGGGTTCGCAGCAGATTGGCTACCAACATGAGCATTTCACGACCATACCGTTCTCGGCTGTACAAACGTAAACACGCATCTACACATAACTACACTGCTTCGCCATATATTTTGCGCGCTACCCCATTCCCTGATATGCCTATTTCCTCAATAGTTCTATAGGTGCACATTCAGACCAATCACTTGCCTCTTCCTTAGACATTTAAATCATTAAATGCTGTCTATAGCACATTCTCTTATATAACAATTACACTATGCTAGCTTTGATAATTACTCTGCTCTATTTTTCCCGTCCGTATGTTTCAGGCTTTGCACCTATTCCATAGTTGTTTCCATTCAAAAGTCATCCTTTCATAAACTCACATTCCTTTTCTTTAGTGGCCACAAAAAGAATCTATTTGCCTTAGTTCTGAGCATCCTCTCATTCAGTGTCATGCACAACTCTCTCGTGGGCCTCCTTGCTGCTGCACAGAGTTCTCCACTGAAAAGAGGATGTTGTTCATGAACGCGGCGTTCGTGGTGTTCACTGCTCTCCTTGTGTCCGTGTCCTGCACGCCTCTTCTTTTGATTATGGACTGTTACCAACTCGCTCAACTTTCTGTCCTTTTGAAAATAACAACGGTGCAAGAACCAAACCTTGAGGTACTCCGGAATTAACATGAAGTGGTTACGACAGCTGGTCATTGATTGTTAGGCCATGTTTACGTTTTTTAAAATACTCTTTATCCAGGATAATACTTTTATCAATATTTAAAGGTGATAGTTTTTTTATTTCAATCCCGCAACGGGAGAATGTCATTTGCTTTAGAAAAGTCTAAAAATGGAATCTAACTGGCCATAATCGTTTGTTGCGTTGGCTATGTCATGGGTTAATTCAGGTAATTGGGTTACCGTTGAGAGGTCTGATTTGAAACCATTATAAAGAAATTCGTTTGTTTCCGGGCGGTTATTATGGCCTTGAAAACTACGTGTTCCATTACTTTGAAGCACGACTTGTGAGCGACGCTGGGCATTCTCTCGCGGTTACTGGCCCTGCACGGTCGCAAACGCTTCGAACATCTGTCGCGTTTCCTGCATTTTCGCTTCTAGCGAACGCTTATTGCTCGGCGCATCTTTGAGCCATGTCCTTTTTCGAGACGCTCCCAACTTACTTTTTATGATATGGGCCATCTTGTTTGCGAAGTACTGAGCTGCTTTTATATTTACCGTTGCGATCGCGAACATCTCTTTCACAGTGCTCACTGTCAAGTTCGGCACAATCGTCGCACGGATCGTGACTCACTGTCGCATCCACTGTGGGCACCGATCGCAACAGACCCCTCTAGTCTGTGTTTGCAGGATCCTACAATACACTTGCGGTGGTCCTGCGCTGCGTGTGCGTGCTCTTCTCCCGCTGAGCTCGTACAGAGTTCTCTGGTGCCTGCGCAACTGTCATCGATACCCGATTCAAGCTCCGCTGGTCTTGCGGTATCCGCGTCACACTGCTCTGACCGTAGCGCGACAGTTTCCTTGCTCATTGAATTAGCTAAAATTGGTTAACTTCCACCTTATGTGTGCTAATTTCGGCTGATCATACTGCGGATAAATTTAGACATGTCTCCTTCCTCCTAAACCTCATCCCTATTTTCGCATATCAGTTATTTTAGCTGAGCTACAATTTCTTCATGTTCTCGCTCTCGTTCCCGTTCACATTCTTGAAAACATCTCAAAGCGTCCTTTCCTGGCAGCTTTCTGCTGTTAGCGATCGCCGCCAAACATTCTCAATCCATCTTCGTAACCCCCAGAAATCCTGGCAGAGGCTAGGCACATTTTGTCATGTGTGTGTGATGCCAGGAGAGCTTGCTCAGTTGGAGTGATGCACGCTTGACGACGGCGTTGCCAGAACAAACTTAGCCTTATGAATGGTAACACTGGGAATGTATCAAACAAGAGAAAACGAACAACTCACCAACAAAAAGGAAAGAGTAAACTATCCCCACAATGTAAATACAATCCATGTACAAACGAAAGCAAAAACACAAAAAGCTACGTGCACCGCCTAATTTGTCTGCAACGGTCAAGGTTCTTATCCGTTAGGCGTAGTCCTAACCGCAGTCTGACTACAATGGGCCTTGCTTCCATATACGCTGTGGTTACTCAAGTTGAGTGCAATACGGTTGCAGTGCGGGTTCGAAGACTTGAGTCCCCTCGGATGTGCTGCGTTCATGTTGCCGTTGTCGACGAACGCACCTGTGGCGGCCGCTGCTCAGGTAGAGCATGTGAGACTCCGCCGCCTTCCCTACCGGCTGATATGCAGTCGCCGGTTCCTTGTTAGGCCAGCTGCAGCCTCGGCCCAAGTTATGCCTCGTCCCCAAAGTAACCTGGCCCTGTGCTGTGATTACTCTGCCGATCGTCCCGTTATGCCTGCGAAGGCGGAGCGTTACGGGGACGCTGGGAACCGCCGAAGTTCGACCGCTGCCACTCCAAGGGATCTCACTCGACCGTAAGCCTAATCGACGGCCACTCCGGAGCCTGGCGCCTTCACCGCCTCGTCAGTAGTTCCTAGCTAGCAGGAGAACCTTCATCGGCCAGTGCCACGTAGAGAATCCCAGCTCGACGTTTTTTCTACTGGGATCGCGGCTCGCGTCGCACGCCCCGACCACACTGCTCATCGATTACGTGCATGGACGTGTCCACGGCGCGTGCTTTCTCGCGCTTTGCGCCTCATCGCTCCTTTCTTTCCGTGTGGACCGTGTCTTGGGCCCGTTTACTCATGATATCATGGTAGGACGAGGTCACCCAAGGAGAATTAAACATCGCGTGGCCGTTGTCGTATAGAGGTTTTTATTCCACTTGCGACTCGGAAATATGATGATGACCAATGCGGCGAGCTTTTGCAGCTGCGGACTTGGCGTCACGACCATATTCAGACGGGAACTCGCAATCTTTCGGCACGACTGTTTCTAAAGGCAATGTCGGCTCACGTCCCTAGAGAGGATAGGACGGGGAGTAGAGGGCGGTGATGTGACGCGTCGAGTTCTGCATGAGCATCAAAAAGGAAGGGCGGCGTCGAGGTCATGATGATCGGAGGAGACATATCGATAGAATATGAATAAGTGTGTGGTTCAGGCGTTCTGTGAGACCGCTCGTTTGAGGATTACGTTCCGTCGTTAGTTAATGTAAACCGGGAAAGTATTAAAATTGGATTAAAAATGAAAAGGAAAAACACGAAAGTTATGCTCTGTAGCCTAGGTAAGGAACAGGAATTTAAAATCAACAATGAACCCTTCAAATGTGTAAACAAATACGTATACCTGGGACAGTTACTAACAGGAATTACTACGCCTGAAAAATAAATTATCCGTAGAATTAGGATGGGCTGCAGCGCATTCTGAAGGCATTATGAAATCATGACTTCAAACTTACCGCTCTCACTAAAGCGTAAAGTATTCAATTACTGCATTCTCCCAGTATTAACATACGGTGCCAAAACGTGGAGGGGAGACGTGGAAAAATGCTAGAGATGAAACTGAGGAGCACGCAACGTGCAATGGAAAGAAAAATGATAGGGGTAACGCTCAGAGATAAAAAACGAGCCGAATGGATCAGAGAACAGACAGGTGTACCGATATTATTATATCAATTAAAAAAAGCTGTGGACTTAGGCAGGACATGTCATGAGGAGGGAATATAACAGATGGAGAGTAAGAGCGCCGCAATGGATACCAAGAGAGGGAAGACGCAACAGAGGCACGCAGAAGGCTAGATGGAGCGATGAAATTGAAAAGTTTGCGGGCATAAAGTGGAAACAACTCGCTCAGGATAGGGTGGATCGGAAATCCTTGGCAGAGGCCTTCGTCCTGCAGTGGACCTAAAAAAGCATTAGTTTTTGATGGGTGGCACAAGGTGGAAGTAGGGGCTCAATAACTCAAGAGAGGAAGTAACGGCCCCGGGCTCTGAGAAAGTGGCGAGGAGATCCAGGTATAAAATGAGATCCTGCAGCAGAAAGTCGGCAATGGCAGTATAACGACTGCTCTGGATGGCTCATGTGATGGCGTAGTGGTGGCATAATCAGTTGCGACAGCAACTTTTTTATCTTCATTTCTGTATGTAGGGAAAGGGGCCCAACATGTGAAGGCCGACAAGATCAAACAGTTCCGCGGGTATGTCCATTGGCTGCAGTAATCCCGGTGAAGGCGAAGCTTCTTTTTGCGACGTTAGCAACGTTCTCAATCCGCAACAACGTCGCACGGAACTGTAGAGTCCTGGCCAGAAAAATCGTCGCTGGACACGGTCGTACGTCCTAGGACAGTTACCTGCTGCTCTTACGTACCTGCTGCTGGCCAAGGCGGCCAGAAGCGGGTACGTTATGGAGCTGTGCGAGTACAGTCGGCCGCAAATGCTAGCGAACGACTAACAGCAGCTCGTGCCCTTTACGTAGCGAGGAACTTGCCTTCGCAAGTTGTTCGCGGAGAACTGCCTCAATGAGTGAGACGGGCATACGAGAAACCCTACCGCAGCCTCGAGACGGGCCATACAAGAAACCCTACTGCAGCCTCGATTTCCCGTCGCGCAACTCGGACAAAGTTATCCGTAGGGGCGATATGAAGGGACTGATGAGCATCTTCGGACAGCGACGTAGCAGCGGCGTTTGGAATCCACGTGAACTGTTGGGCTGATGCGACCGATCTTGGCGTCTTCAGAACGGCGGCACTCATTCACAATTTCGTCCACCACTGAGCAATTCCTAAAAACAACCACGCTGAATGCACCATTGGCAATGTCCTTCAGAATATGGCGCTCATGTTGGAGTCGACGTGGCGGTAAAGAGCTAGAATATCGAGGGATCTTGGCAATGTACAGCTCTCTGGCTGTTTTATCCCAACAAGGCGGGTATTTCATCGCGGCATACTTGCTACCGGCAGGCGGGCCAAAGAGATGGCGTAATTTTTGCTTACATAAGTCCAGCTGGTCCGCTATTTATGTGTGTCAAAATAAATGCGTGCCATTGCCCGGACATAGAAGAGAATATTTGCAAGTATCACCGTGGGGCCCCATCAGTCGTGGGCTGCAACTCGTTCGTAGAGGCCAAGTCACTAATATATGATCTCATTTGAGTTGGCGGAAAAAGTTCCGGAGTCGCGAGGGTGGGTCAGGACAACTCCGTGTTGCATCGTCGGGGATCCTGCCAGCGCCGGTGCTGGCGCCGTGTTTCACCCAGAGGCCTGGTCATCGGTGGGCGTTGTAGAACGGTTGATGAGAAGTACACGGCGGATTTCCGTGTAGTGCGCTAGCCAACACCTCAGAGAAAATGAAACAGGCACAACTATACGCTTCTGATGACATTGTAATTTATTACGTGGAGATGAAAACAGGGGGACACCAACCAAATTATAATCATTTAAAAGTAAAATTTACTTCTAAACATTAAAAAACCCGACGTTTCGGGTCCCACTCGGATCCTTCTTCAGGGGTGACTGGAGGGCACCAGACAGCAGCAGTGCTTATAAGGCCTTCTTTCTTCTCTCTTCCTTCCTTTCTCACTTTCTCTTTTTTTCGGTTCTTCAAGCCGAGGGGGGTCATGCTAATGTTGAATCAGGTGCCGGAGTCCGCTAAAATAGACACTTGGCATTGCACCTGCAGACCGGTTCACGTTTGCAGGTGTCGCCTGAATGTGCCATGATTCCACAAAGAGCCGCTTGTGAAAACTGGTTTCCAAGTCGAGGACGCGGGAGTTGTCAAAATCAATGCGGTGGTCGTGCACCTCGCTGTGTTCAGCTAATGCACTCCTTTGTCTGTCGAACTTGCGGACATCGTTCCTGTGCTGACGTAGCCTCTCTGGGAAGTTCTTCGTCTCTCCCACGTACGACGCGCCGCAATCCGAACAAGGAATGGAGTAAATCACACCTTGCGCTCTCTCCCTCGGCAGTCTGTCTTTCGGGGGCGGAAAGAAACGGCCAAGCGTGGAAATTGGCTTGTGTGCTACTCTTATTCCCTGCTCAGACAGCACACGTGCGAGCGCTTTGCTGGTACCCTGAACGTAGGGAATACACACGCGTATGGGCTTGGAATGCGGCAGGTCAGTGTCCTTTCGAAGGGGTCGGCGGGGATTAGACTGGCGGCGAGCAACCTTTCCAACGAAGGCTTTTGCGTAGCCGTTTTTCAGAAGATCGCTTTTGACCACCTGTTCTTCTTCTATCCGCTTATTCTCCGAAGAGTAGACCCTCCGTGCACGGGTCAGCAGAGCCGAAAACACCGCCGCTTTATGGTGGAAAGGGTGGTTAGAGTGGAAGGAAGAGCATTGCAGTCGGCCGACATCACTCCGAAGATATTTTTGCGGTATGTTGACGACTGCTTCTGCATTCTTAAAACTTCTGCCGTGGACGCATTCACGGCCCACCTAAACTCGATAGAGCCGGCTACCGTCAGCCCACGCCCCACTCAATATCATCATCATCATCAGCCTGTTTAGGTCCACAGCAGGAGGAAGGCCTCTCCCAAAGATTTCCAATCTACCCTATCCTGAGAGAGGTGGTTCCACTTCGTGCCCGCAAACTTTTAAATTTCTTCGCGCCATCTAACCTTTTGCCTACCTCTCTTGCGTTTTCCATCTCTTGGTATCCATTCCGTCGCTCTTACTGTCCATCTCATATCTTTCCTCCCCATGACATGTCCTGCCCTGGTCCACTTCTTTCTTTTCATTGATATAATAATATCGGCTACTCCTGTCTGTTCTCTGACCCATAGCGCTCGTTTTTCATCTCTTAGCGTTACCCCTGTCATATTTCCTTCCGTTGCATGTTACTTGCTCCTTAGTTTTATCTCCAGTTTTTTCGTTATCCTCCACGTTTCTGCACCGTACGTTAGTACTGAAACAATGCAGTGATTGAATACTTTTTTCTTTAGAGAGAGAGGTAAGCTTCCAGTCAAGATTGCGCTATTGCCTTCCGAGTGCGCTCTATCCCATCCTTATTCTGCAGAGAATTTTTTTTTCATGGGTGGGAGTTCCTGTTATTTATTGTCCCAGGTATACATATTCGCCTACACGTTGTAAGGGTTAATTGTTGATTTTAAGATCCTGTTCCTAAGCTAGGCTATTGAACATAACTTTGGTCTTTTGCCTATTCATTTTTAATCCAATTTTAATAATTTCCCAGTTTAGGTCACCAATCGTGTTTTGTAGTTCGTCTCCATCATTGCTAAAGAGCACCATGTCCTCTGCAAATCTTAAATTATTTAGATATTCTCCGTCTATTCGAATGCCCTTGTCTTCCCAGTCTAGACGCTTAAAGATTTCCTCTGAACATGCAGTGAATAGCATCGGGGATGTTGTATCTCCCTGTCTCACATCTCTCCCGATGGGGATTTCTCTGCTTCTCTCATATAGGAGTAGTGTGGCTGTGCGATCTTTGTATTTGTTGTTTATGGTTTTCACGTATACGCCAGGTACACCTTGTCGACTTAAATCTTCCAGAACTGCTTGTATTTCTATGGAGTCAAATGTTTCTCGCAGTCGGTAAACGCCATATAAAGAGGTTTGTTATTTTGCGCGTACTTCTCAATTACCAGGTTGATAGCGTGGCTGTGGTCCATTGTCGAGTAACCTTTCATAAAACCGGCTTGTTCTCTCGGTTGCTTAAAGTCGAGGGTTTCTCTTGTTCTCGTAGAAATTATTTTTTAAATAGCTGGTATACTACTGGGAGCAGTCTAATTGTTCTGTAATTCTTTAACTCCTTTATGTCACCTTTCTTGTGGATTCGGAATATATTAGCATTTTTGCAACTGCGCAGGTACACTACATGCCTTCATACATTTCGTGAAGAGCGATGCAAGTTTCTCAAGTACAATATCTTCTCCGTCTTCGATCAAGTCGGCTGTTATACCACCTTCACCAGCTGCTTTAGCGCGGGACATGCTTTTGGCAGCTTTTTTTACTCTGTCTGTGGTTATACATGGAATTTCAGTGTCCTCCTCTGATTCTATTTCTATTAAGGTTGTATAGTCTATCTGAGAGCTGCACAATTCAGAGTTGAATTCTTCTGCTACATTTACTATTTTGTAGGACACTGTTTATAACGTTACCTTGTTTATCTTTTATCTCATTTTATTTTGTCCTAAGTGCAGTTTCTTTTGACCGATTTAATTCTGGTGCCTTTTTCTACTGCTTTCTCTATTTCTCTCATGTTAATGTTTTTTACATCTCTTTGCCTGGTTTTAAAGATCAATTTTGATAGTTCTGTTAATTCTATCTTATGTTTTCATGATGTTACTTTCCTTTGCTGACCTTTTGTATTATGTCCTTGGAAGATTGGGACAACCTACTTGTTGCTTGCTTTGCTGTTTTACCGCCGACTTCTATCGCTGTTTCAAGGATTGTTTTCGTTATGGTTTTGTTTATTTCTTCTAAACCGTCACCGTTTGCACCTAAGGCCTTCAACTTGTTGCTTAGGGCAACTTTAAATTCTTCGTCCTTCGCTCTGAATACCTGTAGATTGCATTTTCTTCTACTAAATCATTTAGTTCTTGTTTTATTTAGGTTGTGCAGAATCTTCGCCCTTACTAATCAGCGATCGCTGCATTTTCTCTTCTCCACTACTTCTGTGTCTTGAAGTATACCTCGTCATTCACACATTATGAAGTCAATTTCATTCTTTGTTTCTCCGTTAGGGCTTTTCCACGTCCACTTCCTATTCTTGTGTTTATTGAAAAACGTATTCATTATTCGGAGTCGGTTTCTTTCGCCCAATTGTACTAGCATTTCCCCACGGTTATTCCTACCGCCGAGACCGTAGTTGCCAATCGCTTGCTGTCCACTTTGTTTTTTCCTACTTTTGCTTTGAAATTTCCCATGATTACTGTGAATTGTGTCCGTACTTTCTTTAACGCTAATTCGATATCCTCGTAGAACTGCTCTACTGGTTCGCCGTCGTAGCTCGTTCTTGGCGCATATCCCTCGATTATCTTAAGTTTATACCGCTTAATTAGTTTTATTACGACGCTTGCTACCCTTTCGTTAAAGCTGTAGAATTCATCTACGTTGCCCGCTATAACTTTGTAAATTGGGAACCCAACGCCATATTCTCTCTTTTCGGGTAACGCTCTATATCAGAGGACATGTCCATTGTTTGAGACTATGTAAGCCTCACCTGCTCTCCTAACTTCACCAAGGCCAGTGACGTCTCAACTAACTCCATCTGTTTCCTCGAATAGTTCCGCTAATCTAGCTTCGCTGGAGAGGGATCTTGCATTGAACATTCCAATGTTTAGTTTCAGTGGCGGCCTGTCCTGGTCCAGTGATTATTACTGCCCTCTGCTGCTTCACAGAGCTGACCGCCGCCGTGGACAGATGTTGTGCAGCTGCTGGACACTGAGGGCGAGAGTTTAATTGTAGACATCAGTGTGGGAGGTGGTGACCAGGTACTTCACCAGGGAGGCCAATTCCTGTTCTGGTGTAGGCATGAGTCGTAAACGGCAGTTGAACGACTGAAAGCCTTTCAGGTACCCAACCGTCACCAGGCCCCCCTATCGACGTAATCTCGAGTAGTATAACAAACATCATTTAAAAAAAAGGGGGGGGGAGATTTAGGCGTCGAACTTGCGACTCTTCGCGGTCCCGGTTGCAGCGGCTCCACATCGTTAAACGTACATTCTTTCAAAGCCTTTCATGCGCGATAATTTCACATTACTATTTCGTACAATATTCGGTCTCAAAATGTCCGCGATTATCTAGTTTTGCTGATCGCGACATCCAGGACGTCACGGTTTCTATAATTGCTCTGACAGTAAGGTCGGTGCGCGTGGGAAGTTGTGCTTTAGCGAGTCGTTTTAACTTCTCCGTTGTCGCTAAGCAGGCATGTTTCTGGCTGCCGAGTTCCGCGCGTTGCCCGACCGTTATAGTAGAAGTTACGGTAAAAGAACTTATTGAAAACCTGCCACGTGGTCCCACAAACAGAAGTCTTTTTGCGACGTACGCCCCACTGTGGCGCCTTTTTTCCCCTCGCGATCATGGTTTTCGTCGCTATTCTTGCACTGTGACAATATCATGCATTGCTATCACATTTACTGGTTCGCCGATCAGGCGAAAGTGCTCTAGAAGAGGCTTAGATCAAAATATACCGTATACGAGATTGCTAGACCAACAGAGCATCCTGACTCTATCACTTTTCGGACCGAAATCAGTGTAAAACGGCTCGCATGTAGTGTTGTATATTTATGTTAATCCTCTTTACAAACGTGGAGTTTTCCGCATCACTAACTGCAAAAAAGAAAGAAACTGCCAGCGTACTTGGATTTAAGTGTGCCGCAGAAAACCTTAGTTGGTCAAAATTGCTCCAAAGCCGCCAATACCGGGTCGTTTCTCACAACCATAGCTGGCTATGGCACGCAAAACACCATAAATGGTTACTTACGAGCATTGAGTTTTGCCCTCTTATTTGTCATAAGTTACGCGCGGAAGAGCATACTGCTGGACTAGTTGGTGCTTGCTTGCTTGACGTCATAATTCAGTGCAAATCACACAACAGGCGCGGAGACACAAAAAATAAGCCTTAAGTAACAAACTTATTCGGCAGAATGCGAGACAAAGAGTATGTACTGTTCTATGGGCGGAGGCACAGTCGCTTTGTGCCACTGACTGTGCAAAGGGGTAAATAACACTGCAGCGCGAAGTGGCGCCGGCGAAGAAAGTACCAGGGCGAGCGCCTTTCTTCGTCCGTGTCTTTTCGCGCTGCAGTGTTATTTGTTTGTGTAATGCACCAACTTGCCCAAACGAGAGTGTTACTGAAGAAGTGTTACTGAAGGGTGTTACTCAACTTAAGCAAGGAATGAACGCACGATCTGTGTCATACAAAACTACGAAAATCTCGCTTGCGCGGAGATTGTCTTTCTGATATGAAGTGGTTCCAACATCGTATGAGCTCTTTATTCACGTGTGTCCAAAATGATCCCATCATCAAATGGTACGAAAAGTGCACGCTTTGCCATGGGCGGCTAGAAAGGAAGGAAGCCCTCCTTCAAGTTATTAGCGTGATTACTTATCCAGTCATTGGGCAAGTGAGCATTGTTGCACTTTACGTGACGCATCAGGTGCCTCATTTGGCGTACTTTCCAATAGTTGGCCATATGCGGACTATATTATTTTTAGAAGATAAAACGAAAAGCGTCACAGCCACACCGACCGCGCTAACGAAAGAGTATATGCTTTAACATGATCGCTTTTGGTGTGCCTCATGCAGGTGCGTTCTTAAACACGTGTGTAGCGGCACCAAGCCAAGAGTGCGCAGAATTTTCAGCGTCATTCACGGGAACATTTACATGCGTGTAACTAAAGGTATCTAACGTTAAACTTAGGTGTTTCTGCACCACTGCGCATTGCGTAGGGCTTAGGCTATTCCAAGCAGTATATCGCCCATGTTAGCTAAATATTGTGAGAAATTTTCATGTTTAGTGTCAACGTCCGAATAAGCGCAGTGTTTCCATGCAGACAATGTCATCTAAACGCTTGACAAAAAATTCAATCTTACTACTACTTCTAATACTAGTAGTAGTAACAATAAAAATAAAGGTTGCTAATAAATGAAGAAAGAACTCCGTGTTTCATTGATATGAACTTTCCCTTTTCGAGAGATCTCATTTTAACCCTTTTTTTCTCTACAGTGGCAGTCCAGGATTGGTTACTGCCCTCAGGGTGACGTCCTGCTGGGAAAGCTGAGCGCATACGAGAATCTCTACCTGTTCGGTCGACTACGAGGAGTGCCGGAAGAATGCCTGCCCGGTGCAATCGAGCAAATTTTAGACATAACAGAGTTACGAGAAAACGCATCCAAACTATGTGGCTACTATAGGTACGTTACAATAAACTGAATCGTAAGCAGCTAACTATGTCTCCCACAAATGCATCGAGAATACATTATAGAATGTTCTTAAAGCACCATGCCTCCTAATAAAAAAGCATTGCCGCTTTACAATTGCCCTTATTTTCTCATTTCGCCGAACTTTCTCAAAGTGCTTTCACATAGCTCTTGCTTCTTTGAACTTCTACCATGAAGCTCCTTACCGCATTCTTTTTCTTCAAAAGCTACTAAGCATTTTATGCATGAGGCTGCCATTCGCCACATGAGCAAGCAGCAAGATAAAATCGCTTCTGAAAACCATTGAACGTTGCTTTAACGGTGGTGCTAGATATGCATCTGCAAGGAATAACGAGGTTGATTGTCATATTCGAAGTTGTCACCGGATTGTTCTGAGAAAAGTACGAAGGAGTTGGGGGTAAACGTCATGCTGCGGGTAGGTGGACATAAACCCGTACTCAGAACAATGGAAGCTACAGCATATCCGTTGGTAGGAGTAAAATCGCCTCTTGTAATTCCAAGAGAAGAACTAGTAAGTGTAGGAAACACCAGGTGGAAACACAGAATCCACAGTGCAATTTTAACAGTGGTTCGGTGCCTCGGAGTGGCTTACCAATGTGTGGATAGTAGTGAATGCGTCCTTCAGAAACCTATTGTCTTATTTCACTAAAACTTATTGGAACGTTTACTGTTCGCCCATTTGAATGCAAAAATAAGAAGCGAATGACAAAACGAAAATGGACATGCAATTGCGAAAAGTGGAGTCTCCTGGTGTCGCCTACAGTGGGAATCTACAAGAGAAAAAAGGTAATGAGGCACAATTGTAATTTGGCGCAATCATCTGTTCTGCGTATCACTTCAATAAAGATTGACTGCAAACGCACACTCCCATAATGCGTGCATTTATGTTGAAGAATTCGCAATGGGCGAGAGAAAGAATGAAAGAACAAAAGTACTGAAAAGCAAATTTTGAGGAGGCTTTTGGTGGGATCCAGAGTAATTTTGGCAGCCTGAGGTTCTTTAACATTCGCATAAAGCGAAGTAGACGAGTGATCATTGCACTTTGCGTTCATGAAAGTTCGGTCTTCGAGGCCCGAATTCAATCCGGGTACCTCGCTCTTCTCAAGTAATCCTGTGTCTATTTCAACCCTGGCCGCTGAGGAACCGTGGCGGGATGAAGGAGACAGAACGTAAGAAAAGAAGCATTGTGCGATATGGAAGGTGCGACGAGAGGGGAGCGGAAGTATGAATGCACTAAGGTGGTGTTGGGCTTCAATAAGGTTTCTTGTTATTATGTTGGGTTGTACGTCCCAAAACCAGCTCTGATTATGAGAGACGCCGTAGCGGAGGGCTTCGGAAATTTCGACCACCTGGATTTCTTTAACGTGCACTGACATCGCACAGCACACGGGCCTCAACATTTCGCCTCCATCGAAATGCAGCCGCCGCGGCCGGGATTCGATCCCGCGACCCTCGGATCTGTAGCCGAGTACCATAGCGACTAGACCACCGTGGCGGGGCAATAAGGTTTCTTCGCAGGCTAGTTCCTGATGCACTATGTCATAAGTAAAACAGCACAAATACGAAAGACACGCACGAGGTATACAGGGGACTGAGTACTGCTATCAACTGAGAGTCTTCTTTTGATTCAGCTTACAGATTTAAGGGAAACACCTTCAATAATAGCAAGACGTCTCCAAAAAGATCCTCAGAACTAACAAGCAGCAGCTCCTCCAAAACCACAAGGGTCACGAAGTCAGTTCTTACCAGATGAAGCCTTCTCTCCTTATCCAGTTATACGTATACGAGTTTTTAGGGGCGAAGTATACGTATACGAGTTTTAGGGTCTGTCCGTCCGTTGTTCCTATTAGCGCGTTGCCTTCAGAAAATGAATGATGCTACGTGTCGGAGGCGCGCGAAGCTCTCTCACTCTTCCATCTGCTGTCTTGTGAGAGAGCGAGACAGAGAGAGCGAAAGGCGCGCGTTGACTGTCGAAATGCTCTTTCTTGGATGAACGCGCTACCAGCTCGCAAAGAAGGAGAACGCGCCCTCACCCGCGAGAGACAAGCTTGACGTAGGCAGCGTCTTCTAGCGAGTTTCTTGATTGAAAAATACGAACTCTCGCCTAACGTACCCCCCCACCGCGTAAATCTCTTTCCAGGAGTGACCAGATTCTGTGGAGCAAACTTCAAACTGCCACAGTCACGACCCTTTCCTCCTCTCCATGATCACGCATGGTGAAACCTCTCCGCACTGCAACTTGTGTCTTAGCACTAGAGCCGTCTTCAATCACATTTTTCTAAATTGCCCTAACAAGCCCAAGCCCCCGTGGCAAGGGTCAGAACATCAGGAGCGATGGGAGGCTGCTCTGAGCAGCTCGGAACCGGAGCTACAGCTTCGGGCAGTGGGCTGGGCAAGAAGTGTCGCCGAAGCACAAAAGTACCCGGCCATCTAGAGTGGCCAGAGGGCTCACCACGGTCCTGCTCCCCTTTTCCTCTTCCCCCCCTCGCATGATTCTCTCGGGAATCAAGAAATTTGCTTACCTACCTAACCGTTCTCCGGCCAGCCATGTATATATTGACACGTGCGGTTGTTTTTGTTTAAGTGGAAAGCCGTTATCACTTCCCAGCGACACGCGCGCTCATTTTGATTGTTTGCGGGAAGGGCTGTTATCATTCTGTTAAGCGCAACGCAGGCCGCGTTTATCTTGTATGCCACTTCTGGAACCGTGCCGACCAATATTGTAACTTTGCATGCTTGACGCGCACATTTCAGTGACTTCTGGAACTCCAGAGATAAGGCGAAAACGCGTTATGACACGCGTATAAAAGACGACGCATTACGTTGCTTGTCAGTCTTTCCGTCGACCGACGACTGTTCACGCCACTGTTGCTGTGAATTGTGACTGGCTCTGTTTTCCTGGGCAGAAGTTCGCCCAATAAACAGTTGGCCTGACATCACCTTGAGTCCCGCGTGCTTCGTCTCAAGTGCTGCGTGTGTCACAACCACGTGACATTTGGTGGAGGAGCTTCTCGGTCGATGTACCGTATGACCCCGTCCAGCCGTGAGCCAAGCCCAAGCCGCCAAGAGGACGACTCCAACCCGGTCCATTGAGTTAGCCGCAGACAACAAGGACTCCCGCCAGAACGCCTGCCGCTTTGATAAGGACAAGAAAAAGGCTGCAAGGAAACCGGCATCCACAATGACGGAACCAAGATCTACGGCAACTGTGGGAGTGCACCAGCCCAAAGACTACCTTCCGTGGATTGTCATACGAGGACCCGGAGACCTGGCTAGACATCTACGACAGCGTCGCAGCTCTTAACAAGTGGGACCCCGACGATAAGCTGCGCCATGTATGCTTCTGTTTGGAAGACGCCGGAAGGACTTGGTTTGAGAACCGCGAATCAACGCTTCGAACCTGGGGCGACTTCCGCGCTGCTTTCACGTGCGCGCGCTTAAACAAGTGTGCGCGCACTACCAGAAACTCGGCCTGCACTGTTGCTCAATGGACCAGCTCCTGTTATCCGGACGGCTGCAAGGAACGACGCCGCATTGTCCTTGCAGTCGTCGCCACATTTATCGACGACAACGGTCTGACTGGGCGTCTTTAAACCGGCTCGCCAGGGTCTTTGTGTTGCCTGTTTGTGTTTGTGTTCCCTTTTCCACGGGCGGACATGGAGTGGTTATGAGCTCTGCCTCTCTTCTGTCTTCTCTTTGTCCTTTTCATAGCCCCCACCCCCTGAGTGTATCGGTAGAGGTGTCCTCACGGAGATACACTACCGTGAACTCTTCACCGTATGTTCTGCACTTCCTTAACTAGGATCTCTATCTCTCAACCTAAGCATACATGTGTATGCCAACTCCTTGATTTTCTGGCAAACCTATCAGTTCGTCCCATCTCCAGAACTATCCGTCGTCATGCTTCCCGTTTCGTCGTTCCAGATGATCTCCGTCACCGGCGAAATTATGCACCTGGTGGCCGCGAGTGGCTGCTTGTGATCCCACGCCATATGCGCAAGGATACCTGCGCCGCTTTCCATAACGCCCCGCAAAGTTCTCTTGCCGGTGTTCTCAAGACCTACAACCGCCTTCGTTAACGCTATTACTGGCGCGGCGTGTACACCTTTGTGTGCAATTATATCCGCCCTTGCACTGCGTGTCAACGGCGCAAAACCCTACCTCAACACCGGACATGCAGACTCCGTCCTCTCCCTTGCTCTGGCCATCCATTCGGCCGCGTTGCCGTCGACTTATACAGTACACTTCCCTCGAGTACACCTGGTTGGCGTGGACCATCTCACATGTTACACTGAGACCGCGACGCTGCCCACAGCTAGCGCGAGATAAGCTGTATTTTTCATCCTACGCAACATCGCCCAGTGCCACGGTGCACGCTCTGATGCCATTCAGCTGTTGCTTGTTCAGTGCAGCATCATTCACCACACGACGAGCGCATATCATCCGCTGAACAACGGTTTGACAGAACGCTTTAATCGCACTCTTGGTGACATGCTGACAATGTACACTGCGTCCGACCAGACCAACTGGGACGCCATCCTCCCATTCGTCAATGTACGCGTACAACGCTACTACGCAAGCGACCACCGGATTCTCACCGTTTCCGTTGCACGGACGCGAGCCATCATATTTGCTGGACACTGTGCTGCCCCACACACCTGACTCAAGTGAATACACGCCAACTTCTGATGTTGTTAAATACGCCGAAGGTACAACAGACGCTCAATGCCGCCAGAAGCTTCGACTAGATTCTGACCGCTCCCTTTCCGGTTTCCCAACCGCAGCCCTCGTTTGGCTTTTGGTTCCCTCGAGCGTCGAGCATGCCTGGACTTTCGCTGAAATTCCTTGCACGATACCATGGTCCCTACACCATTTTCACTCAGACATCTCCAGCCATTTACGAAGTTGAGCCACCGACTCCATCTAGGGACTAAACAAGACGTGGACGGGAAATCGACCACGTCAGCCGCCTCGCGCCCTATTATAACCCCGCCATACAATGAACGCCTTAAGTAGCCAGGATGGCTACGCTCGTCAACGGGGGTCACTGTGACGAAGAAGAAGACACGGAAAGCAAGCAGGGAAGCCTCGAGCAAGAGCTTGCCCGGATTAGGGCTGCTTGACGCTCGCCATTTGTCGGAGCTCGCCTTCGACGTTCTTCGACGTCCAAGGCGTCAATAAACTACGTAGCACTTCACGGTCTGTGTACAGTTTGAACTTGACGCCTTGCAAATATGAACGGAAGTAGCGGACGGATATTAAGACGTCACGAGCTTTTTTTTTTCTGGCGTTGTACAGTTCAGTTCGGTTTTGCTGTCGGTGTAGCTGTAGTATCCAACTACAGGAAGTTGTTGGGCTGACGGACGTGATGAATTTCTCTGATACAAGACCGCTCGAGTGCCGTAATGCGATGCGTCGGTATTCAATTCGAAGGGTGGTCCACAGTCTGGTAAACACAATACTGACTCAGACGAAATTATTCGGAGCAATCCTCTGTAGGCGTCATCAAATTCTCCGGTCCAAGAAAAGGGAATATCCTTCTGAGAGTTATTCTTCTCAGGCGATGACGTTTGAGAGCGTAATCGGGAATCAATGCGCGAACATGGCCCTCTAAGCCTGGAAACATGCGAGGTGAATACACGTCGTAAGGGTTCGCTGATTTTCCTATGCGAGCTACCAATTCCTCCTTTGTCGTCTTCGTGGCACCGTCGAAAACTATGCCCAGAAAAGTCACCTTAGTCCTGAAGAACTTTCTCTCCTGGAAATTTACATTTAGTTGAGCCTCAGAGAATGTTGCCGGAATGCATGCCAGATATTTTTCATGAAGATTTTCACTCTTAGTGTATGTTATAATTAAATCTACGTAGACGTTGCAAAAGGCCCAATGTAGTAATCCAAAACTGTCGTCATCATCTTTTGGAACAAACCGGACGATTTCTTCTATCCAGAAGGAAGTCAATTTTATCCGTAAATTGCAAATGATGTTCTGAATGCTCTGTAATGCTTTGTGTCTCCTTCTGGAAGCAATTAACAGAAACGCTTGCACAAGTTTATGTAATAAAAGCAGGAGCCGTCTCCGGTTTCGTCTATGATGATGTTGATCCTTGGCATTGGGAAAGCAATCAACAGTCTTTGGTTATTTCCTGCCCTATAATTGGTTCGTTGCGGCCAGCTGTCGTCTTTTTTAGGAGCAACGATAATAGGTGAAACAAACATACCGACGGACGAAATACATTCGCATCTAACACCTTCTGAAGCTCTTCCTTTAGACACGCACACTTTCTTCTCGTCAACTTATATAGGTTTTCTTCTCAGGACTGTTGTGTCATCCACGTCAAATGTAAATTAAAACCAGTTAGTCGCCCGTTAATATCCTCCTCAGCATACTAATTCGGGGTAGAGTTGCGGACTCACTGCCTTTCTTCAGCGTCCGTAGGTTGTCTTTTTTGTGTTCCGACGCTGATTTGTCACCCTCTTCACCAACAGACACTGGCTCGTCCCAATAAATACCCGGACGACAAAGTACAAAGTCGTAATCCACATTGTCTAAGACCAGAGCAACCACTTAGATTTCTTTCAAATGATACTTCACTTTTAGCTGCGCTCACTCACAATATTCTCTCTAGCTTTCATCGTACCCATGAGGAACTGTCTTCCCTTGAATACGTGAAGCGGATCAGAGTTGTTTCTCTTAAGAATGGACACGGGAGCTCCGTTGTATATGAGTGATCTTGTTCGCTACCCATTAACCTCAAGTTCTATTTGCAACAAAGTCGCAGAAACCAAACAGTCTCGTTCTTTTGCCATAGCGTCCAACTGAGAACCCTTATTTACTAGTTTTTCGCGCTATGGTGTTTTATGACGGGGTCCACCAAGAAATCTGTGACATACTTCCGTAACGGAAGTAGATGTCTGAAAAAAACGCGTTATTTGGATAGAAAAGGTTCCGCTCGCTGATATTCCAACCCACAACCAGCTAGGGAGGGACGGTGAGAGCTGGAAACGCTACCTACACACCACCGACCGATTCAGTCACCCACTAAACAACTCAGTTTCGCTTGCAAGATTTCATCATAGGGAGAACGAGTTCTCTCTATGGTTTCACCGTTTGCGAACGCTCCTGGTTCATGGCAGATCTACGCAGGGCGCTGTTGCATTCAGTGCAGCGTCTCCGGAAAAAGTGTGAGTCGTTCGTGAGCTTTCCCTTGTGGGCAACTCTCGAGGATCCCTGTGCAGTGTGGAGGTGCAGCTGATGTGTGCTTGCAAGGGGTTCACATGTGCAGAGCATCCAAACCGCCCCCTGCCCCTCGATTCGTTTCGTTTCTGGAACGGCTAGAACAGCTCTCCTATAGTAGGGTGCATTAGTGCTGTAAAGTGCTTGTTTTTGATCTAAGCACACTGCTGCTTATGTGCGACGACAGGTTTCACTTTCGTGTTGTACCGATTCCAATGACAGAGGGATCTAGCACATTTTTTTTCTACCCGGGGTGGACAACATTTCTCGAGCAACGACTCCACTTGCGATATGTGCAACGATATATAGCTGACCTGCTTTTTTAAATGCGAAGCATTTCTTAGCGAACTTCGGCGAGTTTGAGCGTATCTATCTATCTATCTATCTATCTATCTATCTATCTATCTATCTATCTATCTATCTATCTATCTATCTATCTATCTAGCCGCCTACGATTTTCTGCTCTCCTGGCCGTTTCGCCAATCGGATCTTTACGAAAATTGGTATGCCACACCATGACTACATGACGAACATAAATGACAGGTCATAACATCAAAATCATGATATGCATGTCATGAGCGACATGATTTACATGCCACGGTCTTGGTGCTCTCCTGGCCGTTTCGCTAATCGGATGTTTACGAAAACTGGTATGCCACATCATGACTACATGACGAACATAAACGACAGGTCATAACATGAAAATCATGACATGCATGTCATGAGCGGCATGATTTACATGCCACGGTCTTAGGGCTCTCCTGGCCGTTTCGCTAATGGGACGTATGCGAAAATTGGTATGCCACAACATGACTACATGACGAACATAAACGACAGGTCATAACATGAAAATCATGACATGCATGTCATGAGCGGCATGATTTACATGTCACAGTCTTGGTGCTCTCCTGGTCATCTCGTTAATGGGGTGTATACAAAAATTGGTATGGCACAATATGACTGCACGGCGAACATAAATGACAGGTCATAACACGAAAATCATGACATGCATGTCATGGGCGACATGATTTACACGCCACGCGTTTCGTTAACGGCATGTATACGAAAATTGGCATACCACAAGATGACTGCATCATGAACGTAAACGACAGCTCATAACATGAATATCATGGCATGCATGTCATGAGCGACATGATTTACATGCCACGGTCTTTGTGCTCTCTTTCCCGTTTCGTTAGTGGGATGTGTAGGAAAATTGGTATGCAACAATATGACTGCATGACGAACATAAGTGACAGGTCATAACATGAAAAGCATAACATGCATGTCATGGGCGGCATGATTTACATGCCAGGCGTTTCGTTAATGGGATGTATACCAAAATTGCTATGGCACAACACGACAGCATCACGAACGTAAATGACAGGTCATAACATTAGAATCATGACACGCGTGTCATGACCGGCATGATTTACATACATGCCATGGTCCTGGCGCTATACTGCCGTTTCGTTAATGGGATGGCTCCGTCTACTGACCAGAGGGCGCTACGTAGCTCTCGTCGGACGGCTCAGTCGCGCGCGGTGGAAACCGAGGCGACAGCGACGCGCGCGTTTCTTCGCTGCTTTCCGGGCGTGCTGCGAACCACACGAACGCTCGCGGCTGTTGCCCTTTGGAACAGTTTGTCGCAGGTTTGGAGCGCGCGTCTCAAAGGAAATAAAACGAAAGAAGGTGGGACGGGCGGTCGCTGCTGCTATAGAGTTGGAGACGAGCATCGCGTTCGCGTATTTCCCTGTCACAGTCTGCCCAATTTTGCTTCTTCTCTCCGCCAGGCAGTGCATTCTGGCGCTGATGTCGCACATGGAAAACTCGGCTGCACGGAGCCTATATGAAAATCAGTTTGGCACAACAGGACTGCATGACGATCATAAATGACAGGTCATAACATGAAAATCGTGACATGCATGTCATTAGCGCCATGATCTACATGCCACTCGTTTCTTTAAAGGGATGTATACCAATATTGCTATGGCACAACACGACTGCATGACGAACGTAAATGACAAGTCATAACGTGAGAATCATGACATACGTGTGTGAGCGGCATGGTTTACATGCCACAGTCATGGTGCTCTTGCGGCCGTTTCGTTAACTTCATATGTACTAAACTCGGTATAGCGAGACAACAATGCAAATACATTTTACGTTCCTTATGCGTGCTTCGCATTTCCTTGATTCCCACTGCACGTGGGATCTGCCAAGGTTTCACCGTTTGCGAAAGCTCGTGGTTCATGGCAGATCTACGCAGGGCGCTGTTGCATTCAGTGCAGTGTCTCCGGAAAAAGTGTGAGTCGTTCGAGAGCTTTCCCTTGTGGGCAACTCTCGAGGATCCCTGTGCAGTGTGGAGGTGCAGCTGATGTGTGCTTGCAAAGGGTTCACATGTGCAGAGCATCCAAACCGCCCCCTGCCCCTCGATTCGTTTCGTTTCCGGAACGGCTAGAACAGCTCTCCTATAGTAGCGTGCATTAGTGCTCTAAAGTGCTTGCTTTTGTTCTAAGCACACTGCTGCTTATGTGCGACGACAGGTTTCACTTTCGTGTTGTACCGATTCCAATGACAGAGGGATCTAGCACATTTTTTTTCTACCCGGGGTGGACAACATTTCTCGAGCAATGACTCCACTTGCGATATGTGCAACGATCTATGGCGACCTGTTTTTTTTTGAATACCTTGGAAACAATTTATGATGCTGTCTGATTCCCGATGGTGCTTCCCCTTGAACATCTTGCTGTGGCCATGGCGACCATTGACAGGCCATCGCTTGGAGTGACTCCAGCAAAGCCTCCGGAGTTTTAGACACAGCAGCTTGAACTTGTTTCAGTTCTCGAGGAAGACCGTGCATTAAAAGCATGGAACAGAGGTCAGTGGAAGTTGCGCTTACGCAGTGAAATTTTTTTGCAGAAGTGCTCGAGCTCTGCCCCATACCGGTAGCGATAACATATAGCTTAGTCTCATTGCTCAAGAGTACTCCCACAGACTGACGAGAAGTTCTCCTTCCATGTGCTCCACGCGTCACCTTGATATCTAAAGAATCGCAGCTCGTGCCATTTCTTCCAATGCCACCCAGAAATTAGAGCATGTGCTGCACTTTTCTTTCATGTCTATCCCAGACGTTTTGTTTAGAAGCTTATTCGTAGGATGTCTTCGAAGATTCGGGATTCGCCGATAAGGCATCAATGGCTCCGCTTTTAGTACATCTGCAGGGCAGCTTTCTTTTAGGGTCAGAGCCGAGACGAGAGCCTGAATCATTTATTTTGCTGGAAAAGTTGCTTTTGCATCTGGAGCACCAGCAGCATAGTAGAAAGGTCTCCATCATACGTTGGCTTTAAGGCAGATGCTTTCTCTACTTTCGATAGCACAAGGCACTTGAAAAGGAGAGGTTTGGGGATTTATCTTCACGGAGCCTTTCTTTAACAGCACGTCAGGAGATATAGTTGCCTTCTAACGATAGACAAGAGCTGACCTGTAGTCACTGCCGACAGGAAGATCGACTACTGGTTCTCCAGGGAGCTCGTACTTTGTTTAGACCAGGCTGTCTTCAGATGGCTGAGGGAAGAAGCTTACCCACAAAGTGGTTCGTATAAATCCGACTGCACCAAAATATGTAGTAAAACTCCACTTAGAAGCACCAGGACACAGACGATTTTTTGCGTTCTATCGCACTCTTCATTTCTTTTGTCCCCTGCCTGCCTTGTGTCACCTCAACTTCTTTTAGATGAGGCCGCCACGACTGTTTCAAGCAATAGGACATCTATATATTTCGTAATGAAAAAGAGTGACCTGGAGCTCAAACGCTTGCACTAGCAGAGTGGGGTGAGCGTCGAGGAAGCAGAGAAAGACGAAGAACGAAACAGCCGGCCTGCGGCAAGGGCGCTGTGTCTATGTCTCTTCTTTTTCCACGTTACAATGACGCAGCACCTATGGCACAATTCGGGGACGGCGTCCTGGCTTCCTCGGGGTCTCGAAGGCTGGAGAACACCGGCGTCATGCTAGGTCCTCGACCAAAGGCAGCACAGGGCTCCTGTTCTCAGGAAATGCCGTTCAGGCTTCCCATACTAACGGCCCCTCGAGAAGGAATACGTCGGAAGCCGATCCATGCAGGGATGCTGTTCAAGCTCCCTCGGACAAGGAACCTGCCGCAGGGAGAACGGTGACCATCTTCTACTTTTCGGACAGCACCGTTGACTCCGTATGCGGATTCCCGACAGCGATGCTGGGCTACTGCACACCATCGAGCAGCTTCGAGTCAAGGTCAACACGTTGGCATCGTTGCGCTGGAGCCTCCCACCCGCCACCTTGCCGGTGTTGTACGACGTCGATACCTTTCCTGGTATAGTCGCCATAAATGTGACGGACTCACTCGACAGCCCAACCGAGAGCCGTAAGGTGCTTTGAAAAGCCATTGAAGAAATAGCCGACCATCTCGATACTCTAACGTCAGGAAGCTCCTGCCTCGTTGCCACCACCGGCTGCTTGCAAAATACCGGAGTTTCGAGGATTCCAATACAATGCTGATCGGTGGATCGAAGCCGCATACCTTCTCGGTTCCCGGTATGCCTGGCTGGAACACTACAATCTCCTTCTGGCCATCAACATTCGTGATGTGGCTAAGCAGCCGGTACGAGGGTGTCAGCCAACACTCCTGGCAGGAATGGAGCGACTGCACGACAACAATTCTGTCACGAATGAATCCGACCTGTGGACTACTGAGGAAGCAGCTCAGGAGGAGCGCCACCTCGAAGCTGTAGCATCGAACTGCAGCTCATCGGCAGAAGCATCACAGCCTCTCCTCACATGCTGATCGGTCCCAAGATTTGTTCCTCGACACAGATAGCAACATTTGAGCCAGAACAGACCACCCTTCAACCACGTCACTGGAACCACGTTTACACCAGCGATCGCCCCGCCACGGTGGTCCAGTGGCTAAGGTACTCGGCTGCTGATCCGAGGGTCGCGGGATCAAATCCCGGCCGCGGCGGCTGCATTCCGATGGAGGCGAAATGTCGAGGCCCGTGTGCTGTGTGATGTCAGTGTACGCTAAAGAACCCCAGGTGGTCGAAATTTCCGGAGCCCTCCACTACGGCGTCTCTCATAATCAGAACTGGTTTTGGGACGTTAAACCCCACAAATCAACACCAGCGATCCGGCCCAGCCAACGTGTGTCAGATGACGAGGACCAGCCATCTATAATGACTTCCATTACACCCTCTCAACACCGTGCACACCACGAAGTGTTGTTGTTTGCCAGGGAACTTGCCTGTGATAAGTGTAGAGCTGAAACCATCCAGTAAAAATTCCACAACAACTCACAGTCGCGTCCCCGGCGTTAAGGCAGTCATTGGCCGACTGTGCTGAAGTTCGCAATTCGTCCTATGGTGTCCTTCCAGAAAGTGACAACACCTATACCGCGGATGAGGCCACTTTTATCAAAGACCCGCCACTACAACCGAATTTGCCGCTGTCTTGAACGTCGCACACACATCCCGGAACTTCGACCCCACTCCTTGAAGAAGGTTATTGCAGGTGAAACAGCGTCTTCAGTGGCCTCGACGAAGGCAATGCTGTGGAAGTTTAACACGCACCGCTATTCATTGCTAATAGTGGCCTACTCGTCGCGGATTCCCGAAAATGATCCCAGCGTGCTCGTAGATGCCTTGAGAATTCGGGTGCATGTTCAATGACTGCACTGGTCGCGTTCAAAGACTGCGCAGACCTGCGGCATCTGGTGGAAACGCGACGCACATATCGGATTCCGGTGGTGGACTCAAGCTCACCGACGAACTCCTACTCCCGAGACGACGGAGAGAAGCTCAAAGCAAGGCAAATGAACCGCGTCAGCATAACCGGCCAGTCCGACAAATGGCAGTACAGGGCTCAGGTCCTCCCGGCTACAAGCTGCTATGCAGCGTTTGCTCGCGAGCCCCGCCTCCATCACGACACAGCCATGTTCGTCTATCTGGTCCGCCACAGGCGAAATTCCGTCCGACCTCGCCGCGGACGCAAGATCGACCAGCGAGGCAGAGCCAGTGCTGCCTGGCAGACATAATTTGCAGACCATGCTCGCAATGCGTGCAACAGCGGCCGCAACGCTGTAGCCAATTTCGCCAACCAGAGACTTGAGCGACACCTCGACAACAGAAGTCGTTGCGGAGCCGAGATCGACCACAGTGATATAGCCAGTGGTGTCCGGCAGAGACATTTCGGCCACTGGCGACACTCGCAGCCATGGCTGAGTGCAATGATCAAGCGCGAACTGAAGCTCAAACGCTCGCACTAGCAGAGTGTGGTTAGCGTCGACGAAGGAGAGCAAAACGAAGAACTGAACAGCCGGCCTGCGGCAGAGGCGCTGTGTCTATGTCCCTTTACTGCGATAGCAATTATATGGACAGCTTGGGCTGGTTTTTGGCGTCCCCGTCGCCGCCGCCATGAAACGTATATTGCTAAGTATATATATATATATATATATATATATATATATATATATATATATATATATATACAAAAGTGCCAAAGAACAATAATTCGAATAAATGCTCCCGAAGAGCGGAATCGAACCAGGAACCTCTCGCTCCGCTGTGCGTGGCGCTAACAACTACGCCACAAAGATCAGATCCTCCGGGAGCTAACGGCGAGCCTTATATACACACCCTTTACCGCTGGCAGGACTCAGAGACGGCAGGCGCTGATAAGCTTTTCTTCATTACCAGCGAGATGGCGCAAGGAGCGCAACGCGCGGCCGCCTTTGCAACAGAAGTGCTGTACAAACTGTTTTTTTTGTGGGGTTTTACGTCCCGAAACCAGTTCTGCTTATGAGAGACGCCGCAGTGGAGGGCTTCAGAAATTTCAACCACCTGGGGTTCTTTAACGTGCACAGACATCGCACAGCACACGGGGCTCAACATTCCGCCTCCATCGAAATGCAGCCGCCGCTGTCGGGATTCGATCCCGCGACCATCGGATCAGCAGCCGTGTACCTTAGCCACTAGACCAGCCTGGCGGGGCCGCTGTTCAAACTGAGAGTATCCGTTGTGACAGCTTATTCGCGCTCGTTCGGTGTATATCTGTGCGTTCGTTTCGTGCGTACTTCACTTGATGGTTTTGCTCATCTTCTGTTTGTTCATTTAGCGAACTCCCCAAGCTTTGTATGTTGTGATGATTATTTTTAGCAGGTTCTTTTATAGGTTCGGTTTCAGACGACTCTCCCAGGCGAAGCCTCCGAGAGTCTAATCCAGGACAAAGCCGTTCTTCACACAAGACAACAAAACACAAAGGTTTTAATTTAAACTGATAAGAAAGAGCATAATGAAAGAAGCGCTTGAAAGGGAAAAAGAACATCACACCATTAAGAAAATAGCGCGCTCTAATAGCGTCTCTATAAGAGCTACGCGAGCCCTGGAAATTTCTATTCTGTAAGGGTCCGGCAGTGATGTGCAGTGGCGACGTGGCGAAAGAAGTTGATGGCTCACGAAATCGTCGATGAGCTTGACTGAAGACAAATGAGCGAAGTGCAGTAGACGTGCGAAGAACACGATGCCAGATGTTTGATGGCGACGGAGGACGTGGGCGGTTAGGCAGCTCGATGAGATGGTACCGGCATCTTGGCCAGGCGTCTCGGCGTGGAACTCGGACCCGCAGCCCGACTGTTCCCGCTATGCCTACGGGCACAGGATTCAGGAAGTCCTCGCCTGGAGCTTGAGAGCCACTGGGGTTCCTTTGGCTGGAGGCAGGTCAGCAGGAGGTCCCGGTCGGGTGAAGCCCTCGTGGCTCGGGTCCGGAACCCGACTGCCGTCTTCAACGCCCGGGCCGGTGGACGATCCGCTGCCTTTCTCTGCCTTTCTCCTTCCTGGAACTCTTTTCCGTGGAACTCTTTCGTGGAACCCCCGAGAATCCCGATGCCGCAAGCTTTTCTTGTCTTTCCGCTTACTTGTTCCTGTCTGATTGGCCACCGCTGTGCCACCGTGTTATTCAGCCAGTGGCCGCTAGGAACTCCGTGGATGTTTGTGGTTGGCTGACTTGTTTTCTGGTCCTATTTAATTTTGCAAGGCCACGCCTTTCTCATTCGTCGTCGTTTTCATGTGCCGTCCTCCCGGTCCGCGAGCGCCTTCTCACGTCGTCTTCTTTTTCATTGCATCCCTTCTTTTGCTTTTCGCGCGCACTTTTCGAAATCACTCTGGTACGCTATCGTCTTAGGTCGTTTTCGTTCTTTTTGCCCTTCATTCACATTTTTCACGCGCACATAACACATCACAATAAGCCCCCTTCGAATAAGTTTTTTTTAACAACAACAACAAAAAAAAAAGACTGCAGATATGTGCGCGTCAAGTCCAGCACAACACGTCCACACACAGTTCAACAGATGTTCCACAGAAACACACATAGAGTTTACACGCTATGGTAGAAGTGACACATTCCACATAATTTCACAGTCCACACCCAATCTAAACACATCCATACTGACGCATATATGCACATATCTCTCATTAACCATAAGCTTAAAGCTTTGTTCAAAAGGAAGTAAAAAAAAATATTTACAGCCATAAGACTATTCACAAAATGTCCGTTAAACAGTCCAATATTCAAAACCAAGAGAGCCTCCGGTTGTCAAAGTGCCCCTACGTAATTGCGTCCCAAACAAGACGTACGGCACATTTCACACACTTAAACAAAAGCACAGCAAACGCTGGTAGATGATCCCACTGAGACGCGTGTCTTCTCTTGCTCCAGAGAACAAGACTCGGACGCTCTGCCAGCCCAAGCTGTTGATCGCACGCGCAACGCGTCTGACGCGTTCCGACGATCACTGGATCGCCTGGCAGCATATTCGACGTCTCAGCAGAAATACAATCTATCATAAATGCCTCAAAACGCGTATGAACGTTCTTGTTCACAGAGCCTTGTACAAACATTGAGGCCTGTTTTGCCATTTCATAAATCGGACGCAACTGGGGCGTCTTTGCATCTGATTCGTTCGGGCTCTCTCTAGTGAATGTCGGAACAGTGGTTTCTGTCTCTTCACCTAGACCGCTAAGGAGTTCAAGATCTCCTTCAACAGAGCTTGTAGTGCATTCTTTCACACTGTCAATCTTTCCATTAGGATCATGTTTGCAGCTTACACTATCCCATATTGCTATCTCAATTTCAGTTTCTGCTGCGGCCGCGTTAATGAGTCCTTGCTCATTCTCCTCGACTATGCTAGTACAGGCCACAGCTGTGCTGTCCTCGAAACTAAGCTTCCCTCTATTCACAACAAGGTCACCCAAATAGTCCTGGACAATGCCTCTGTCATGTGTACCCGCCGGAAGCGGCACATCTAAACTGTGGGAGACAAACGCCTTCGAGATTTCTGAGCGGCATTGACCGTCATGTTTTGGAGGTTCTCTTGCCTCCTCAAATGTGCTAGGCCTCCTAGAGGCTCTACCAGAAAACTGATCCTCTATGGAACTTCCATGTTCCTCAACTCCGAACTTGCTATTCGGTTCATCAAGCTCACACAAGGTATGGTTACTTTCTCGGCTGCCTACCTCTATACCATCATCTAAACTAATATTTAGCTGCTCATCATGGCCATTCACGAGAGGTTCATTCTCCTGACCAATGCTCCTGCAGAACGCCTCGAACGCCGGTTCGCTGGACCTCCCGCCTAACATCCGCTCGCGCCTCTCTCTCAAGAGCCTCGTCTGCTGTGCCAGCTGAAGCCGCAACTGAAGCGTTCCTAACTTCAATTCTTCAATTTCCCTTTCCTTCTTTTCCATTTCCCTTTCAAACTCCATCTGCACTCTTTCCTCCTCTAGTTCTGCTGCTTCGCGTTCGTCACACCACGCCTTTAACTCATCGCCCTCAAGACCCATGCGCCGTGCCAGTGTCTCTAACACTTCCCTTAATTCTGAAGTCATTGTGGAAGATACAATATCTGCGAAAAATAAACGGCTTTGTCCTGTCCTGTCGTAGCGGACGCCAATTTGTGATGATATTTTAAACAGGTTCTTTTATCAGATTCGTTTTAGGACGACTCTCCCAGGCGAAGCCTCCGAGAGTCTAATCCAGGACAAAGCCGTTCTTCACACAAGACAACAAAACACAAAGGTTTTAATTTAAACTGATAAGAAAGAGCATAATGAAAGAAGCGCTTGAAAGGGAAAAAGAACATCACACCATTAAGAAAATAGCGCGCTCTAATAGCGTCTCTATAAGAGCTACGCGAGCCCTGGAAATTTCTATTCTGTAAGGGTCCGGCAGTGATGTGCAGTGGCGACGTGGCGAAAGAAGTTGATGGCTCACCAAATCGTCGATGAGCTTGACTGAAGACAAATGAGCGAAGTGCAGTAGACGTGCGAAGAACACGATGCCAGATGTTTGATGGCGACGGAGGACGTGGGCGGTTAGGCAGCTCGATGAGATGGTACCGGCAATTTGGCCAGGCGTCTCGGCGTGGAACTCGGACCCGCAGCCCGACTGTTCCCGCTATGCCTACGGGCACAGGATTCAGGAAGTCCTCGCCTGGAGCTTGAGAGCCACTGGGGTTCCTTTGGCTGGAGGCAGGTCAGCAGGAGGTCCCGGTCGGGTGAAGCCCTCGTGGCTCGGGTCCGGAACCCGACTGCCGTCTTCAACGCCCGGGCCGGTGGACGATCCGCTGCCTTTCTCTGCCTTTCTCCTTCCTGGAACTCTTTTCCGTGGAACTCTTTCGTGGAACCCCCGAGAATCCCGATGCCGCAAGCTTTTCTTGTCTTTCCGCTTACTTGTTCCTGTCTGATTGGCCACCGCTGTGCCACCGTGTTATTCAGCCAGTGGCCGCTAGGAACTCTGTGGATGTTTGTGGTTGGCTGACTTGTTTTCTGGTCCTATTTAATTTTGCAAGGCCACGCCTTTCTCATTCGTCGTCGTTTTCATGTGCCGTCCTCCCGGTCCGCGAGCGCCTTCTCACGTCGTCTTCTTTTTCATTGCATCCCTTCTTTTGCTTTTCGCGCGCACTTTTCGAAATCACTCTGGTACGCTATCGTCTTAGGTCGTTTTCGTTCTTTTTGCCCTTCATTCACATTTTTCACGCGCACATAACACATCACATATGTGTAGCTCTGTGATACACAAGGTATAACGCCCTTCGTACCAGCACGCGCTGCCCACGGGAGGTGTAACTTATCAAGTGCTTGTTAGCTACAATTAATATTGCTCCTGAAGCTGCGAGCCTCACTTGGTATAGCATTACAGTTTCTTGCTATCGCATTCATTGCTTCGCCCTTGCAGCGAAACTGCCACTTTTTCTGTTCTACATTACAATTTATGTATCAAAATTCATCACAAACTGCATATTATATACACAGAGACAGCAGGAGCCCTCAAAGTCGCGAGACTCTGAGTGAGACCTCCTATAAAAATCGTACGTCAGAGAAACAATGCTACTGTATACAATGATACAGATAGAAATAAGTTATAGAAATGTTAGAGATAAACATGAAGCAAGAAACACCTACACTAAAATACGACAACCGTTACCAAGAATAACACAAATCCTTATACATTTTATAAGTAAAAACGCAAGGCCTTCCTAACATTTGAAAGTATCCTTTTTTCATATCTTTACGTGTGAAGGTTGTTAATATGTATATTGATACGGTGTGTCGAATGGTAGTGGAGCAGCAGCAGTAACAACAACATGGAGCTACAAGCAAGCAGCGAAGACAAGAACGACGGGCAGTGCCGTCATATAGCTTGCCGCCCAGCTAGCTCGAATAAACACTCCTACACGCCCCGTAACCGCGTGGTGGAGGTGCGGGGTACCTGATCACCCAACAACGGAATCTCTACTCGTTGCCCTTCGTCGCAGTCGTCGCCTAGCGGGACTTGCACCATCGCAAACGTGAAGCGTGCCCCGAGAAGCTGAATATTCGAGACCAACGACCCTGGGCCCTTCTCAGCTGTGCAAGGAGCCTCAAGCTTTGCCGGCGCTTGCAGTAAGGACATGGACGAGTGCTTGAGTAAACATAATAGCTGGGATTCCACTGTTCAGCTGTCACACTGTTTTCGCGCTCAAGGACACTGCTTTTATCTCGTACGACAACCACAAGGACGTACTTACGAGCTAGGATGTATTTGTGGAAGAATTGAAGAAGTGCTTTGGTGAAGTTATCGCGAAGAAGAAGCGAGGTGAACAGACCCTGTCGCAGAGGGCCCAACTCTCCAGTGAGAACTGCACTATGTACATAGAGGAAGACCTTAAGCTGGGCAGACTTGTCAATACTGGAATTACCAAAGATAAGGTGGGGCATCTTCTTAAAGGGACAGCTGAAGATGTCTACCAGTTCCTAATTGCCAAAGAAGGCCTGACGTCTGTAGCGGACATAATCCAACTTTTCTGCACGTTTGAACCGCGCAAGGTGCATAGTATCGCGCCGAAGTTTGGCCGTTTGGTTAATGTACCGACAGTGGCCAGCGTCGACAGCAGTGAACAATCTGATCTGGCGTCCATGATAAGACAAATAGTACGCGAAGAACTGCTCCGGTAGCACGAAAGCGGGCGCTGCATTGGCCACGACACTCGAGACCACTATCTCGGTTTGCCATTTTCGTCGTCACAACCATCTGGCAATGCAGCGAGCGTAGGCCATCGTGGATCTGCGCATTGGTCTGAACGCGCGAACTAATTTCGCCTGAGCAACGAGCAGCAGCGCCGCGCTCGCTATCGCATGCAGTCGTAGCGTCTTCCAGATCCAATGGCTACAGCATACAGAGGCTATGGTGACCGCGACAGATACCCTATTATGGTACACGGATATGAAAGCTTCGAGCATCACCGCGAAATCCGGCTTTTTCCTGTGTGCCATAGTTGCGGTGTCCCAGGGCATATCTCCACATTTTGAAACCGTCGCCTAGCCTTCTGAAAAGAGCCTGTACGCGTCTCGTCCCACGCAATCTATCGACCCCCGTCCGCAAACTATCGACCCTCGTCGGTTCCGGAATCCATCACCACCCTCCGATAGAAGCATAACACCACCGCCTGACCCACGTGATCCGCGGTCTCCATCGCCGCGTCCTCGCCTGTCATCAAAACTACCGGATAACTAAGTAGTGTGGCCGATGGGGGTGAGGTTGCTGGATACCGCTCGCTGACAACCATATTCCTCCGCTAGTTCTTATGCTCAAAAACAAAGTTCACGTGCTTGTGGATGGTGTGCCTACTATGAATCTTGTGGATACAGGGGCAACAATTTCTCTAATGAGCCTTAATTTTAAAGCATCACTGGGACAAAAAGTCATGTTTTCGTGGAAAGCTATTCCCACGTTCCGTAGGGTTAGTGGTAACCCATTATGCCCTATGGGCGTTTGTACGGCGGATGTGTGCTTGTGTGGCAAACTACTTACAACCGAATTTGCCGTTATTGCTAGATCTACCCACGACGTTATCTTAGGTACAGATGCCTTGCAGGAGTGTGGCGCAGCAGATGATTGTCCTAGTGGGAAGCTCTCAATATAGCGAGAGGGTATGCCGGATTCATGCAGAACTCGCCACATAAAGAAAGCGAGAGCCTCTTTTGTGTTTGCGAAGGTACAGGCATTCCTGGACTCTGCAGAGCATGCGTTCCGGTAGTTTGCTCTGGAGCAGAACATACCACGGTTGATGTCGCCACAGAGCCTTTTCATACGGTCTGTGTAAAGAAGGATCTTTTGGTTCTGCATTGTTTAGTGTAGGTAGTTGAAGGACACGCTAAATTATGGGCAATGAATTACACGGCCTAACCCGTACTTCTACCTGCTGGCATGAAGCTTACTCTCTTCACAGAAGAAACACCAACGTTCCTGGCTGCACTGGAACCTGAAACTACAGACGAGGCCTTCCATACCAGCCAGTTAGTCTCCAAACTACTTCCGATGGTGAGAAAGTCGCTCTGCGTGAATGAGCGCCACGCATTAGTGACTGTTCTCTTTCAGCACTCACAAGTGTTTCACTTTGCACAGAGGGACCAGATGTTCCCAATTCCCATGTCTCGAGTAAGCCATCGCATAAATATCAGTGCACCCTATACGACAGAAGCCGGGCAGAGTATCACCGAATGAACGCAGGATAGTTTGTGGGCAATTAAAAGAAATACTGCACAAGGGCGTAATTCAGCAGTCCGCCAGTCCCTGGGTAGCACCTGTAATTATTGTGAAAAAGAAAGATGGCAGCTGGCGCTTTTGTGTTGACCACGGGCGGCTAAACGACGTCATCAAGAAAGATATTGTCGCGACGCAGAATAAACTGGCACGGGACCGCAATGCGAAAAGGCAGAACTAGATCTGTATTCCACAGAGAATACTACAGAGAATACTGGAGCAGCCGCAGCAACTTCGTCTTCATCCAAAATGCCGGTAGGCGCAGCGCGTGCTTCTCAGCTGGTGGTCTGCGAATGCCTTCTTGTAGTCGTAACATAGCCTCCCCTTCCAGAAAGCACCGTCCCGATGCTTTGTCGTCTCAACAACAGAACTTGTGTACGCTGGTGTACAGTGGATGTCATTCAGATAGATAGGGCTTCATCCGGACCACGTGAACAACCTCCGGTATATGCCGCTGACGCCTTGTGGAATGTGAACTCTCGGGGACGACTTCGTAATTAACATCGCTAAGACGTCGGAGAACTTTATAAGGGCCAAAGTACCGCCTCAGCAGCTTCTCGGAGAGGCCGCGGCGGCGAATTGGCGTCCAAACCCAAACTCTATCTCTCGGTTCATACGAGACTAGTCGGTGACGAAGGTTGTAACGTCTCGAATTGGACTCCTGCTGCCGATGAATACGTGTGCGCGCCAGCTGTCGGGCTTCTTCAGCACGCTGAGTAATGTAAACAGCATCCACTTCGCCGCTATCGCATTCGTGTGGTAGCATTGCGTCTAGCATGGTGGTGACTTCGCGGCCATGTAAAAGCCGGAACGGCGTCATTCGTGTGGTCTCTTGCTGGGCCGTATTATACGCGAAGGTGACATACGGCAAGACCTCGTCCCAGTTCTTATGCTCCACATCGACATACATGCAAAGCATATCGGCGGGTGTCTTGTTCAGGCGCTCCGTCAGACCGTTCGTCTGGGGATGATACGCCGTCGCTCGGCGATGAGAAGTGCCACTGAGTCTTAATACTGTGTTCAATAACTCAGCTATAAAATGCTGTTCCCCTGTCGGTTATTATTACTTTCGGAGCGCCGTGCCTCAGGACAATGTTCTCTATAAAGAATCTGGCAGCTTCACTTGCTGTGCCCCGCTCCAGAGCTTTGGTTTCGGCGTAGCGAGTGAGGTAGTCTGTCGCAACAATAATCCACTTGCGACCCGAAGCAGAAGTTGGAAATGGGCCTAGGAGGTCCATGCCGACTTGAGAAAATGGGGCTACGGGTACTTCAACAGGTTGAAGGAACCCTGCTGGTTTGGCTGCTGGCATTTTCCGCCGCTGATATTCAAGGCACGTGCGGACGTACTGTCGAACGTTCGTTGCGAGTCTCGGCCAGTAATACTTCTGTCTCACTCTACATAGCGTTCGGGTATAGCCTAAGTGACCGGACGTTGGTTCGTCATGAGATGCCTGTAATATTTCACGTCGGAGAGGCGTTGGGACCACCAGTAAGTAAGTGTTGCCGTTAGGAGAAAAGTTCACCTTGTACAGGACATCGTTACGCACGCGGAATGACGAGAGTCCTCTTGCAAATATCTTTGGAACGGTGGAAGTGCGACCTTCCAAAAAGCTAATAACTGGCTCAATTCCGGGTCGTCGCGCTGCTGCTGGGCGATTGTAGTCGTGTCCACAACTCCAATAAACGCGGCATCGTCTTCGTCCTCTGAATTAGCGGGTTCGAGGGGGGCGCGTGAAAGACAGTCGGCATCCGTATGCCGCTTACCCGACTTGTAGACTATAGCCATGTCGAATTCTTGGAGCTTAATGCTCCAGCGTGCCAGTCGTCCTGATGGATCTTTTAAGTTCGTCAGCCAACAAAGCGAGTGATGGTCACTGACAACATTAAAAGAGCGGCCGTAGAGATAAGGGTGAAATTTTATAACCGCCCAAACCACGGCAAGACACTCTTTTTCCGTCGTAGAATAATTCTCTTCCGTACGGGAAAGGGTTCTGCTTGCGTAAGCAATGACGCGTTCGGCACCGTCTTGCCACTGCACCAGTACAGCTCCCAAGCCGACATTGCTGGCATCGGTGTGGAGTGCTGTCGGGGCTTGTTCGTCAAAGTGTCCGAGGACAGGCGGCTTTTGAAGGCGATCCCGTAGCTCGTTGAACGCTCTTTGCTGATCTTCACCCCAGACGAATGTGACGTCTTCTCTGGTGAGGCGTGTCAACGGCGACGCAAGGTGAGAAAAATTTTGAATGAAGCGTCGGTAATAGGCGCAGAGACCTAAAAACCGTCTGACTGCCTTTTTGTCCGATGGAGTCGGAAAATTTGCAACCGCAGCTATTTTTCCGGGGTCAGGCCGCACACCTTCGTTGCTGACGACATGGCCTAGAAAAAGAAGCTCTTCAAAGCCGAAATGGCACTTCTCAGGCATTAGCGTGAGACCAGCAGATCGTATGGCATGAAAAACCGCTCGTAATCGCCTCAAGTGCTCGTCAAATGTCGTAGAAAATACAATCACGTCGTCCAAATAGACTAAACATGTTTGCCACTTGAGGCCTGACAATACGGTGTCCATTAACCGCTGAAAAGTTGCGGGTGCGGAGCACAAGCCGAGAGGAAGCACCTTAAATTCATAGAGACCGTCAGGCGTTATAAATGCTGTCTTCTCCCGATCCCTCTCGTCAACTTCGATTTGCCAATATCCGCTCCTTAAATCCATTGAGGAAAAATAGCGCGCATGCTGAAGTCGGTCCAAGGAATCGTCTATACGAGGGAGCGGGTAAACGTCTTTTTTTGTGATATGAGCTTCCGATAGTCTACGCAAAAACGTAAGCTGCCATCTTTTTTCTTCACTAATACAACCGGCGATGCCCACGGACTCTTCGACGGCTGAATAACGTCATCTTGTAGCATCTGCTGTACTTGATTTTCTATGGCCTCACGTTCCCGCGGGGCCACACGGTACGGGTTTTGTCGAATTGGCCTGGCTGTTTCTTCTGTGATAATGCGATGTTTGGTCAGCGTCGTTTGGCCGACCCTGGACGACGACGAGAAACAGTCCTGGAACTGATGAATGAGCTCCAAGAGGCATTCCTTCTGTGCAGGCAGCAAAGTAGGGCCAATATCGACGGATAGGGGTGTCGGCGTCTGGTCGGTTGTGCCATCTTCTTCCACAGTCATGCAGTTTCTCACCTGGGTGAACTCTTCTACATAAGCCACAGTCATACCTCTCGTGAGGTGTCGGCGCTGAGGGCTAAAGTTTGTTAGCAGAACTTGCGTGCGTCCGCGGCCTATGTTAACGACGCCCCTTGCAACAGAGACGCCGTGGCTGAAGAGCAATGCTGGAATACTTTCGGCGATGCTGTCGGAATTGTTTTGTGTGTCGCATGTGACGGACACAAGAACGCTTGATCTCGGTGGGATGGTTATGCCGTCATCAGAAATGCGCAAAGGCTGACACCACTGGTCCGTACAGGGTTCGTCTGCATCAGGGCCCATACAAAACGTGACAGATCTGTTGGGAATGTTTATAATAGCGCCGTATTCACGTAAAAAGTCCATTCCCAAGATTAAGTCTTTACAGCACTCCGGCAGAATGACAAAATTTGCAACGAAAGCCGAGCTACCAATTGTAATTCGAGCTGTGCACTTGCCTGTGGGCGTCATCATCTGACCCCCAGCAGTTCTTATGTGAGGCCCCGTCCAGATAGTCTTGACTTTCTTTAGGCAGTCGGCGAGCTTCTGGCTTATTATGGAGAAATCCGCTCCAGTATCTACAAGCGCCGTCACTGGGCGTCCGTCGATGCAAACAGTTATTTCAGCGGTTACAATTTCCTCTGTCGTCGGCAAAGTCGTATCATTCGGTCGTCCTGTCGGGGTCGGGGGAGTTGTGGCATCTCGACGGAGAGCAACCTTCCACCCAAAGGTCGCTGCTGTTAGTTTCCCCGGCGAGGGCTCGTGGATCGGCTTCGGGCTGTATCGGCGTAAAGACGACGGTTCGGTGAGGAGCTGGGAGCAGGTGACGGAGTGCGGGGTCGGCGAGAAGGTACGGCGAACGGCTGTGCTGGCGCAGGGACGCCGGCATCACGTCGGGTCTCGAAACGAGCACGAGGGTAGGCGGTTGTAAAGGAGTATGCAGGGTCGTAATAGGGGCAATAACGATAGACGTGCCCTACTTCGCCGCAGTGGTAGCAAATGGGACGGTGGTCGACGGTCCGCCAAAATTCTGTCTTACGAACAGGTGGTCGACTGATGGGCGTCCTCTGAGACCAAGTTGAGGTAGCCGCCGGAGGGTAGTGAGGTGACGTTTCCACGGGTGCACTCGCCTGCTGGGTCGGCCGTGACACGTCATAAGACGGGGTGAACGTCTCATTGCAAGGACGGGCGACGGGTGATGAGCTCTGCGGCGTTGTAGGTTGATGACGGACGGCCGACGCGTAGTTTACAGACCGCTGGTCATGTAATGGTTGAGGCAACGAAAATGCTTGCCTGATTTCTTGGCGCACCACTTCAGCAACTGAAGCCACAGGTTCTTGCGGAGTCGCAAGGTTTCGAAGCTCCTCGCGAATGATCTCGCGGATGAGCTCTCGCAGGGAACACTCGCTGTTGGCAGTTAAGGCAGAGACGGACGCGTTGTGTAGTCTGTCATACTGGCGGCACCGTTGCTGAAGTGCTTGTTGGATCGTTGTAGCCTCCTTTATAAATTCCGCAACAGTTGTTGGCGGGTAGCGAAGGAGACCTGCGAACAGTTGCTCCTTTAGGCCTCGCATCAAATGTCGGACTTTCTTGGTTTCGGGCATCTCCGGGTCCGCTCGGCGAAAAAGGCGGGTCATATCCTCCGCATACATGGCAACGCTCTCATTCGGTTTCTGGATACGCGACTCGATGAGCTGCTGAGCCAAATCGCGACGGTCGCTGTTGGCAAACGCATCCAACAGCTGTTGTTGAAATTCGCTCCAGGCAGATAGTGTGCCTTCCCGGTTCTCGTACCAGGTGCGAGCGCTGTCCGCCAGGGCGAAGTAGACGTGCGATAGTTTCTGGTCTGGATTCCAACGATTCGCCCGGGCGACTCTCTCGTACTGATCGAGCCAATCCTCAACGTCCTCATAAATTTCACCGTGGAAGGTCTCAGGAATTCGCGGGTGCTCAAGAGTCACCTGTGAGGCGCCTTCGGTGGCCATTGCTCCAGACGGAGGAGGGCTCCTTGACGGGGAGAGTTCCAAGGGAATCAGCTCAGGGCTTAGGCCTCGTTGTCGGCGGCTGTATCGGTGGACAGGGGTATCCACAGCAGGAATTTCCTGCGCGTTCGGTCCAGAAGTGTCGCTCCGCAAAGGAGTCCCGAGCATCAGGGGTTGAAGCCCAGCACCTCCACCAGTGTCGCGACGCAGAATAAACTGGCACGGGACCGCAATGCGAAAAGGCAGAACTAGATCTGTATTCCACAGAGAATACTACAGAGAATACTGGAGCAGCCGCAGCAACTTCGTCTTCACCCAAAATGCCGGTAGGCGCAGCGCGTGCTTCTCAGCTGGTGGTCTGCGAATGCCTTCTTGTAGTCGTAACAATATCTAACCCTTCCCCGCATAAATGACGCCCTAGACTGGCTTCATTCCGCTTCTTATTTTTCTTCCGTAGACCTTAGTACCGGCTATTGGCAAATCCCGATGCATACACAGGACAAGGATAAAAATTCACAGCATATCCGCGGAGTGAATGATGGTGAGTAAGTGAAGCTCCGGAAGTTCAACGTAGATCGTGCCGAGTTACGGATTAATTTAGTTAACGCGTACGCTACGAATCCTTATGGTTCAACTACGCACTAGTGAAATCTCCCACCGCCACTTCATTGCAAGTCAAGATCCAGTGCCTATATATATGGGTGGCTGGTGAACGGTTCTCCAGCGCAATAAGTCGGTATTTTTCAATCAAGAAACTCGCTAGAAGACGCTGCCTGCATCAAGCTTCTCTCTCGCGGGTGCTGGCGCGTTCGCCTTCTTTGGGTGCTGGTAGCACGTTCATCGATGAAAGAGCGTTTCCATAGTCAATGCGCGCCTTTCGCTCTCTCTCTCTCTCTCACAAGACAGCAGATGGAAGAGTGAGAGAGCTCGCGTGCAGGGAGGCACGCGCCGAGGGCGCGCCTCCCACACCTAGCATCATTCATTTCTTTGAGGGTAACGCACTAGGAACAACGGACGGGCAGACCCAAACCTTAAGGAGCTTCGCCCCTAAAACAGCTTTCGTAACTCCCGATGGCCTTTTTGAATTCAACGTCTTGCCGTTTGGCTTGTGCAACGGGCCTGCTCCCTTTGAAAGTTTCCTGGACACTATTCTAAGCGGTGTGAAATGGGAGATATGCAACTGTTATCTTGACAATGTCATTATCTATGGGCCCACATTTTACGATCACAACATACGTCTCAGCACTGTTCTTCGCTGTAGACGGCAGACTTGTCTTGTGCTGCAACTCAGAAATGTCACTTCGGTGAGCGCCAAGCCTTGGTGTTGGGACATCTCGTGGACAAAGATGGCGTTAGGACTTATCCTGCAAGAACAGAAACTGTTAAAGCATTTCAATCAGCAAAATCTGTAAAGGAACTCCGCAGAGTTCTAGGGCTCTGTTCCTGTTTCAGGCGGTTCATTCCACGACTTGCTGACGTAGCTCATTATTTGACCAGCCTCCTGCATAAGAACGCGTCTTTCGAGTGGGCGCCTGAGTGTTCTGCTTCCTTTAGACAACTGAAGTTCTTGCGCGCGTCACAACCGATCTTCCGACATTTCAATCCTTCCGCACCAACAGAGGTTCACACAGGTGCGAGTGGTGTTGGTCTTGGTGCTGTCCTGGCTCAACGCTTCGAGGGAAAAGAACACGTAATCGCCTACGCAAGTCGGTCACCAAGGAAACCTTAGCGTAATTACACGGTGGCTGAGCAAGAATGCCTCGCTGATATTTTTGTCGTACATTGGTTTCGGTCGTACCTGCACGGGCGTCACTTTACAATAGTCACCGACAACCATTCTCTATGCTGGCTCGTGAATCCTCGCGATCCATCTGGACGCCTTGCAAGATGGGCCCTGCGTCTGCAAGAGTACAACTTCAGTGTCTCTTACAAGAGTGGGCGACGACATGCACTCTAAAAACTGGAGCCGGTTCCGCGGGAGTGAAACGACCGAGCTACTCTTTAGGACATCATTCTACTCTAGCAAAATGTCGGATGGAGTTAAATGTCCGTACCTCTTGCGGCATGAGAGAGCAATTTCACTCCTGCCACACACATGTGATGCTCGCATTCGCAGCCGCAAACATGGCGGCTGGGGTGGGAGCGGACGATTGAAGACAACAGCCGCTTTGTGAAGTGTTTTTCGATAGAACTATAGCAGCCACCTTCCTACCACTTCCACGTAAAAGCATTCGCCTACAAACGCCCGAAGTCTACGTTTAACGAGCGGTGCCTTCCTCGAATACGAGCCTCAATCGACGGGAGCCACAGCGAGTTGCCTCTCCAGTGTTTTTCCCCGATGGAACAGCCGTACCCGTGCTAGTGATACCCGCCAGCCTACACGCCTCGGATTCTTCGCTCACGTGTGCGAAACGAAGAGGAATACACTTTCAGCGACACAGTAAGATGTTGTGATCTTCGACGGCTGGTCTCTGAAGCCTCACTGGATATAACTCATGCATGTAAAGAAAAAGGCTTCGCTACGACTTCGGCATCGAGCCCTACGACGGCCATGAGCGCGTCGACGGTGAAAATACCGTGACTGCGATCCCTCCCGTTCGCGAGTCTGGTGAGTACAGCATAGTACCCTGAACACTTCTTATGGCAGAGACTATATTTCATCTGTGCGCAGAATAAGGAAGAACGAGGAGATGCATATTTTGTGATCGCCAGCGGTTGTTCGCCGTACAGACGTTCTCGACGGACTCGAAAGGGGACGCCGTCGGAATGAAGCGGGTGGTAGCGGAGCACCCGGGTGCCGCTTTTCTTCGCTGGCCTTGATGACATTCAGCCGCTATTATGTTCGTACTCGCTTCCTCAGGTGCATTTTATATCGCGAACCAGCACTGCGCACTCGCGTTTGCCCGTAAAACGGAATGCCAGCTCATGATAGGAATGCGTTAATCTAAAAGACATTGTATATTTTCCGCGCGTTTAGATTAACAGTTCTGTGTTGCGAGCGGCTACCTATGAGCCAACGCTAAGTATACACCTGTCCTGTGAATACTTTTTGATTATTTACGCAGAACAGTACTTTACAACTGGCGTTACATAGCAGGCCAAGTATACGGATTATGTATACGGGACTTCAGTGTAAGACGATATATCGCGTGTGTGTTGTGGGCTTTGTGCTTTGCTGTGGTTGCGTTATTGGCGTGTATGTGCGTTCGTGTCATGTCAGCCTGTATGTCCTGTCACAATGTGATGTAATTAAATGCCTACTAATGTAGCATGGTCGAAAAAAATTGACGGCAGATCCACGAGGTGAATGATGATGAGATTGGGCGAAGCTCCTGGAAGTAATCATCGGTTAAACCGTGAAATTTCTTCCGTTAATTCGCCCGATGAAAATGACGTGAAACGATTGATTAAATGTTTTATCAAACTTTTATTGCTGGTTTCCGTTGTCCTTTCATTATGACCGCTTTGTGGTCGGTGAAATGTAAGCTAAGTGGTTCTTGCACTGGTTGCAGATGAAAACCATTGCTTTACCTGGCGTCTTTCGTTAAGCAGCTGGCGTCTTTTCGTTTTGCTTTAGAAACATCTGGCGTCTTTCATTAAGCAGCTGGCGTCTTTTCGTTTTGCTTTAGAAACATCTGGCGTCTTTTCGTTTTGCTTTTAGAAAACATCTGGCGTCTTTCGTTGGTTTATTTCATCGATCAACGGCGTTTTGAACAAAATTTTTATTGTTTAATCACGTACAGGAGAAATCTCACCAGGCACTACCTTGGAGGTAAACAATGGCTGCTACTGGGAATGAGAGACAGCAGAAGTCGGCTTTTAACACTTCTACTTCTACTAACGTTTCCTACTGGAACATGCCAATGGCTGCTAATGGGGAATGAGAGACAGAAGAATTCGGCTTTTAGTTAACGCGCACGCTGCGAATTTTTTTTATTGTTCAACAACGCACCGGAGAAATCTCCCACCGGCACCACTTTGGAGGTCAAAGCGTAAGACTGGTTACGCACTACGACTACGACTACGAGGGACGAACGGGTGCCGCTTTAAGGAGCTTCGCCCCTAAAATGCAGTTGTTGCTTTTTTTTGTCTCTGCTACTCCCTCTGGGAGTACTAGCACCCCGCTTGGTGGGGTAGTAGAGCTCTCTTCAAAAGAATGTTCGAATTCCCTTCGGAAGCGGCCTACTACTCTGCTTTGGCGAGAGTACCAGTACCCTGCAATGGGGTTGATCTACTCTGAAGAAAGGAGTTAAATTTGGGACACGAAAGTACTCCCCCAAAGTGAGTGCCCAGCACTCTCTTTGTTTTTAGAGTGTGCTGACGCTGACTGCGTTTCCCGGATGCCCCTTCGTGTAACGGAACGTGACGCCGACGGTTTCGACCATCTCATTGCGTCTGTACGTCGTCGCTTCCCAGATGCCACCACCTTTGCAAGAGAGCAGCGTGAGGTCCCGAACTTAGTGCCGCTTTTCTGTACTGTGCAAAAGTCAACTTCATGTTAGTGTGTTCGGGATGGATTTCTATATAAGAAGGATTTCTCCGGGATAGGCGCGCGGTTTCTTCTGGTGGTACCAGAATCCCTCCGCTCTTCTGTTTTGTGTGTTGTGCACGATGATCCTACTGTGGGTCATTTAGGATCACGCGAACACTTCGTCATGCCTAAGAGAGGTTTTACTGGCGTCAAACGCGCAAGACAACAAAGACATAAGTAGCCACTCGCACCGAATGTCAAAGCCACAAGCGACCTACCGCAGCTCCGGCCGGTTGCCTACATCCTGTGGTGCCCCCCAGCATGCCCTTTGAGCAAGTCGGCATCGATCTCATCGGCCCATTCCCACGTTCTTCCAAGGGCAACCGCTGGATCATAGTCTGTGCCGACTATCTCACTCGATTCTCCGAGACAGCAGCACTACCTTCTGCAACTGCACACGAGGTGTCACAGTTCATCCTGCATTACATTATACTTCGTCATGGGCCTCCTCGAGTGATAATAAGCGGCCGTGGGCGCCAGTTCACAGCTGATGTCGTTGAAGAACTACTTCGCTTTTGCGCCTCCCACCTGCGACACTCCACACCCTATCACCCGCAGACTAACGGGCTGACAGAACGGACGAACAGAACACTCGTGAACATGATTTCCATGTACGTTGGCTCGGACCACAAGAACTGGGATGACGTGCTGCCGTTTGTCACGTGCGTATTCAACACTGCGCAACATGAAGCCACCGGATACAGCCCGTTTTTTCTACTTTACGCCCGTCCGCAACACTGCCACACGGAGGAGGCTCGGCGCCTCGCGGAATTACGTACCCTAGCCGCGCAGAAGCACACAAGCTGCGATGCGACTCTCGACACTGACAGGTCACTTACGACCCGGGTGACCTAGTGTGGCTTTGGACCCCCGTCTGTAAACGTGGCCTCTCCCAAAAACTGCTCACAAACTATGATGGCCCCATTATTGTCGTAGAACGCCTTAGCGAAGTCAATTACACAATTGCATGTCTCTGTGCCCTGTGGTCTGTGCTACAAGCTTGCGCTTTTATGGAGTGGCTAAAGCGCCAAGTGCGGTCAAGTTCAGCGATAACGATAAGATCGTCGTTTCATAACGATGCTTGCTAATCGTTGCTCGGCGGTGGGAGTGTAACGACTGTGTACCATAGGCCACCACCGAATGCACCGGCAATTGCCTTATTTCAGCATTCAATGTCAGTTTCATAGGCGACATGAGTAGGGCTTCATGAGTATGCAAATATTAGCCGCGTCGCCTTAATTAGAAATTTATTGGATATAGACTGCCTGGATAGATAACTTCCATTCTTAAGTTACGTTTGCCCGTCTAGTTGTGCTGATTTAGAAGTTAATAAGACTAATTGTGTTAAATACCATCAACTTTTACTACCAGCGCATTTTACAGTGACTGCTTCCGCGAACAAAGCACTTCCGCAAGAACTGCACAATAAATGCTTTTTTATTTTTATAATAGGCTTGGACACATTCCTGAAACACCGCATACATATTCTTACACACAAACAAGGGTATATAGAACAGCATTCACAAGCACCATCATAACGAAGCACAGGAAGAACAGCCCGCGTAGGGTTGCCACTTCGTCGTCGTCGTCTTTTCTGGCCCAAGCATGCAAGACAGTTTGCATGCGCGTATGTGCATAGCGTGGCCCCCGGGGGTAGAAGCTCCGTCCCGGAGCGCTTAAAAGGTGTCGGAAACATAGTTGTAGGCCTTCAGCCGTGAGACATGGACGACGTCTCTGGATGAGTTGGGAGGAGGCGGGAGCAATTCCGTAGGTGACAGGAGTCATTTGGCGCGATATGCAGTACGGTCCAGCATAGCAGGAAAGGAGGCTTACAGCTAGCCCCACACGGCAGTATGGAGTACACAGCAGCACAGCTTCTTCAAGCGAAAAATATAACTCTCCATGTCGAGCTTCGTAGCTACGCTCCTCATTGCTGTGTGACGCCACAAGCCGGGTGCGGCAAGCTGGAGAGCGTGACCTTTGCTGGAATGGCTTCGTGGCCATATTCATTGGCAGCGGTGGCCCATCAAGGGAGCGTAGCGTCTAGAGGTAACGCATGCTCCCGGTAGAATCTTCCATTATGTGAGCCACAGAATTAGGACAGGTGGCAACATCAAGGATACGTAATACACAAGTTGAACGCTGTAGGCTTAGGCTGCAAAACGCACAGCACACACACTTCTATGGCGATCCATCCACATGTGTTATAGCACTCAACTACTTAGCGTGTTATATCCTCCCGCATTGCGCTAAATTATAAGAAATCAGAAAAATATTTCCCTTTGGCATTCCTACATTTCTAAATGCGAAAGTTGATGCCCATAGGCAAATATGAGCTATTTTTAATCACGAATAGTTGTTTGTAGTTCCTGAATGTGTAAATGATATCTTTCATTATATAGCGATGACACCTACAGTGCAGCCTCTCCTCAGAGGCTGCTAGTGCGGTGCTAATTTTTATGCAATGGGCTTGCCCCCTGGCTATTGGGTGGATGCGCCTTAAGTTGAATTTGTGCTCCTTTTATATCGCGCTTTAGCATCATGAGCCATCCCACGTATCACTGTCATCATTTCAAGTAGTATACCTATTTTACGCTTATTCAAAAGCGATTTGGTTGCAGGCCATTTTGTCACCACATTTCAATTTTCATGCAATGTTTAGGCCCTTCCGCAGCGAACTCTCATATGCAGCCTTCAAATTTTAATTTCAGTGGCACAGAATAAATCTGAACTGGCCCTCTTTGGCTGTGCCTGGCACTACCATGAATAAAACCTGCTTATAATCACCATAATCATCATTATCACCCCTTAGTATTAGTATGATTGCTTGAAAATACCAAATATACGTCAAGTGCAATACACGAGAATAGGACACAATGAAACGTATGTAGATAGTCTGCCTTGTTACATGTTATTCTTGTTTTTACGCTCAAAATCATTCCTGCCTGTGCAACTACACAAAACAGCAACAGAGTTAGAAAAAATAGCCTAAGGTAGCAGCCACCGCATTTCTGTAATGTCTATGAGGAGGCTGTTAACGATATATTGCTTATGAAAACCTCCACCTACGGCGTCCATATTTCAGCTCGCGGCACTGTCGCCTTTATTCGCATGTCCTCCACCTACCATGTTCAACGCTCTGTGAAGTGGTGGAAACAAGCGCAAGCTCTCCATCGCGCTCGCCTTGATCGGCTTTCCCGAAGTGGTGTTCCTGGACGAACCATACGCTGGTGTAGACGTACTGGCCAGGACACGTATGAGCAAAAGACTCAATGGCATCATGAACACTACAAAATGCAGCGTGGTGCTTACGTCTCACAGGTGAGATTCTCATCGTCCTTGTTCAGACACTGCGTCTCTTGTGAATGCAAACAAGTCGTGAAAGAATATATTCACAATGATACACTGAAACTACAAAAGACTGTTGAACCGTCAGCAAATGCACTAACAAATATATGTCACATCTGTGTATGATTGCTGCCAGCCGGAATTAATTGAGCCTACTGCACTCCAAAGAGTTGCCACGTTGTGAAAGTCGTGGTTTTACTAAGATGAGCAGTCTTCTGTAGCTGTATATACCCGCTGGCTCCGTGGAAGAACTTCTGTAGCATTTCATGTTACAGTGCAGGAGAAGGTACAACTCTCCAGGTTTACATCCAGAAGCAGAATACACTCCTGCCAGAAAGCATTGGGAAAATATAAACACGGTGTCTTCATCTATTCATCACCCTTTGTGATGGAGTGAAGTGGCCGTGCGGGGCAAAGTGTACTGTGTTTGAAGTGCGCGCCACCGATCCCATCAACATAGAAGACGACGAGGCAGTGCGTCATTGCGCGTGGTGGCGCGAAAATGCCCGACGAATGAGGAGGCGCCACGGCAGAAGAAAAAGTACGGCCGAGGCTTTCCGAAGCAGAGCCAGGCAGACGTGGCTGGGACGTGGTGGGAGAAGGAAGCATACCAGGGCGCGGGAGTGGCGGCCGAGTTCCTGTGGCAAGGCTGCTGCAGGCTCCCACCTGGGTGTGTACCCGAGCGGTACAGCACCTGGCGTTGGCCAGGCTTTCCGGCATCTGGCGTTGGCCAGCCTTTCTACCGGCTTCCCATCATCTGTCGGTGTCCCAGCGTCGGCTGAGGAACGCCTAGAGGTTGCTGACCCGACTCGCCCGACGCTACCCTCCCTCCGAGCGACACCTCGATCCAAGTCTGCTCCGAGTGCTTCTGCTGCCTCCACCTCGCCATCTACTCTCTTGTGCCCATCAGAACGGTGACAGTCTTTCCTGTTAAACTTACTCTTCTGCACTGTTAACCATTCCTCTTACGTTAATAGTTCTGTTAACTCTTCCTGTACTTTGCATGTTGCACCTCGTTTTTATCCTTTCCTCTCTTTAATCCGTTTCTGTAAATACAGCGAGTGTTGTTTTTTTCCTGCACAAACGGTCTCCTCTATCCTTTCTCGATGACTGTCAAGCCATCGAGTTTCTAACACACGAACCTACACGAGGGCACGTTAATTGGCTAGCCCCGTGACACCCTTCGAGCTCCAAAAACGGACTTCAACAAACACAAAAGAAGGAAAACAGCTTCGCATTCTGTTGATCAAAAATTACTTGAGCAACTTCTGTGATCCCAGAGATAATGCGAAAACGCGTTACGCTGTGTGTAAACGCCGACGCACCGCGCTGTTTGTCGCTCTTTCCGTCGACCGACAACTGTCCACGATGCAACTGCTGCGCATTGTCATTGGCTTTGTTTTGCTGGGCACAAGTTCGCCCAATAAACACTTAGCCTGAGGTCCCTTGAGTCCTGCGTGCTTTGTCTCGAGTGCTGCGTATGTCTCGACAACGTGACATCTGGTGGAGGTGCTTCTCGGTCCATGTACCGTACGCCCCCGTCCAGCCGTGAGCCAAGCCCAAGCCGCCAAGAGGACAACTCCAACCCGGTCCTTCGAGCTAGCTGCAGACAACAAGGACTCCCGCCAGAACACCTGCCGCTCCCCGACTAGGACAAGAAGACAAGGGCTGCAACGACACCACTACCCACAATGACGGAAGCAAGATCTCCGGCAACCGTGGTTGTACACCAGCCCAAAGAGCCACCTACTTTCCGCGGATCGTCATACGAGGACCCGGAAAGCTGGCCAGACATCTACGACCGCGTCGCAGCCCTTAACAAGTGGGACCCCGAAGATAAGCTGCGCCATGTACATTTCTATTTGGAGGACGCCGCAAGTACTTGGTTCGAGAACCGCGAGTCAACGCTTCCAACCTGGGACGACTTCCGCGCTGCTTTCCTGCCCACCTTTGCAAACGTCTTGCGGAAGAGCCGTATCACTGCTTGTGCCTCGTGTGCAGCTCCCCAACGAAAGCGTCACGATCTTTACGGAGGAGATGACGCAACTGTTCCGTCACGCCAACGCCGACATGTCCGAGGAGAAGGTTTGCCTCCTCATGCGAGGGGTTAATCAGGAGCTTTTCGCCGGGTTAATAAGAAACGCCCCGAAGACGGCACAAGAGTTCCTCTCCGAGGCGACGACCATCGAGAAGACTCTTGAAATGCGCACCCGCCAATGCGATCGGCGGATGTCGCCACACGTCACAGAAGTCCTAGGACTCCGCCCCGACGGACTACGCGAGACTATAAGGGCTATTGTTCGTGAAGAACTGCGCCGGACGTTTCTGTCATCTGAGCCCCTGGTCACCTGCCTCGAAGACATCATTCGCGACGAAGTACAGCGTTCACTGAGCTTTCGCGAACCGCAGCCCCAACCGGAGGCGATGACCTACACCGCTGCTGCACGCCGACCTGCCGCCGCTCCTCGCCCACGCCAGTACCCAATGTCCGCGCAGTTTCGTCGCCGCCCCCGACGCCATCCCGCTCGCCAGTAATCCAGCGCGCCGAAGGAAACTGACGTTTGGCGCACCCCGAACCACCGCCCACTACGCTACCACTGTGGCGAAGCCGGGCACACCTACCGCTACTGCCAACACCGCGAGATGGGACTGCGTGGCTTCGACGTGAACGCTACGCGTCCGCGCCTAGGTGGGCGACCTCGCGACATCGCCGACTACATCGCCGCATCGCAGTGGCAACGAAGACGACCATGCCGTTCACCTTCGCCTGGCCGCTACGTCTCCCCGGGTCACCGCCAGTACAAAGGCCCCACCCGGGACCGATCTCCAAGCCCCTATCCGGGAAACTAAAGGCAGCAACTGATGGAGGTGCGGTTGCTGCACGACGCAATGCCGAAGATCCTCCGCCGCCGCCGACGACGACCACAACGCACGAACCCTCCCGACGTAGTCTCAGCACGCTGCCTCACCAGAGTCTTCCCGAGAAAGCCTCGCCGCCGACGAAGACATATCAGCGCCGAGGCAAGCCAACGCAGCCGTGACCCGACGCCCAGACCTAACCGGAATGCATGACGACGAACCACCAATCTCGACGTGATTATCGACGGCCATAGCATCACCGCCCTAGTCGATACCGGCGCCGACTACTCTATCATCAGTGGTCTCTTCACCGCCAAGATGAATAAGGTAAAACTACCTGGGAAGGACGAAATATCCCAACAGCAGGGGGCCACCTTATAACACCGGCTGGAACCTGCACCGCAAGAGTCACAATTGACAGCCAGACGTATTCGGTGAGTTTTGTGGTCTTGCGGCAATGTTCGCGTGACGTCATTTTAGGCATGGATTTCCTAGACCAGAACGGCGCAGTCATCGACCTAAGATCCAGCTCAGTCACGCTGTCCGCGGATAATGCGACGCCGTCAGACTGCACCGTCGCTTATCATGCCTTGAATCTGACAGAAGAGGAGGTAACTGTCCCTCCACGGACGAGCGTCATCACTTCCGTCGGCACCAAAGCGCCTACCAACTTACAAGGTGTCATCCAAGGCGACCAGCACTTGCTCCTAGACCGTCAGGTGTGCGTCGCAAGAGGCAAAGTCAAGATTCATAATGGCGAAGCCAAGGTAATGGTCACGAAATTCAGCAACGTATATAGGCCCCTGAATAGGCATAGGACGGTTGCGCACCTAACTGAATTTGTGGAAGTAAGCAATGCCTTCGCTCTCACCGATTCTCACGGAACCGCGACAACGACCGCAGTGTCCGCGCCCGCCTTCGACGTCAGTCAAGGCCTTTCCAAGCAGCAACAAAAGCAGCTGAAGGCCTTACTCCAGCAATACCAGGAATACTTCTCGTCATCAGCCAGGCTTCATCAGACCCCTCTCGCGAAACATCGCGTCATAACCGACGAATATGCCCGTCCTCTCCGTCAGAGCCCCTACCGAGTTTCAGCATGGGAACGCGGGGCCATCAAGCAACAAGTCGACGAAATGCTACGTGACGAAATCATTCAGCCGTCTACGAGCCCGTGGGCATCACCCGTGGTGTTAGTGAGGAAGAAGGATGGAACCCTACGTTTTTGCGTCGATTATCGTCGCCTGAACAAGATCACGAAGAAAGACGTGTATCCTCTCCCACGGATAGACAATGCTTTGGATCGACTTACAACGCAAACTATTTTTCGTCGATGGACCTCAAAACGGGCCACTGGCAAATCGAGGTAGAGGAGAGAGACCGAGAGAAGACTGCGTTCATAACACGAGACACCAGTTCATAACACCAGTTCGAGTTTAAGGTCATACCGTTTGGTCTTTGCTCGGCCCCTGCGAAGTTCCAATGGGTTATGGACACAGTAGTCGCAGGCTTGAAGTGGCAGACTTGCCTAGTCTACTTGGACGACGTAGTCCTGTTTGCTTCCAGCTTCGACAAACACCTCCGGCGCCTTGAAGCTGTTCTTCGAGCAATCAAAGCATCCGGAGTTACCCTGAAGCCTGAAAAGTGCCCCTTCGTCTACGAGGGGCTATTGTTCCTTGGCCACGTTATCAGCAAGTTGGAAATACGCCCTGATCCACAGAAAACAGCTCCCATCGCCGATTTTCCTCCTCCGCCCACCGACAAGAAAGCAGTACGCCGAATTCTTGGCCCCTGCACTTATTACAGGTGCTTAGTCAAGAACATTTCGCGGAACGCCGAGCCGCTGGTGTACCTCACGAAAGCGACGTCGACTTCAAATGGGAAACAAGCCCACATCGCAACTCTTGTCGCAATTCGAGGCATTTCAAGAACTAAAGCGATGTCTGCAAATGCCGCCAATACTCGCACACTTCGATGAAAAAGCCGACACCGAAATTCACACGGACGCAAGCAGCACAGGGCTCGGCGCCGTGCTCGTGCAAAGGACCGAGGGACTTGAAAGGGTCATCAGTTACGCTAGCCGGTCACTTTTGAAGGCAGAAGCGAATTATTCCACCACAGAAAAGGAATGCGTTGCCATCACCTGGGCTACATCAAAGTTCCGCCCCTACCTGTCTGTATGCCAGGCCTTTCAATGTTGTGAGTGACCACCACGCCTTGTGTTGGCTGGCTAACTTGAATCATCCGTTAGGGCGCCTCGCACGGTGGAGTCTCAGTCTGCGGACATGAGCGGACGAAAGCACTCCGGCGCCGACTGCTTGTCTCACGCCGCCGTCGATACGCCGCCCCAGGGTGACCAGGACGATGACTCTTTCTTGGGACCCATAAGTACCGACGGCTTCGCGGAACACCAACGAGCTGACCCAGAGCTCAAGAGCCTCATGGACTACCTGGAAGGCATGACCCCCACCAGGCCGAAAGTATTCCGCCGAGAAGTGGCTTCGTTTTTCCTGCGGAACAACGTTCTCCTGAAGAACTTCTAGCCGCTCCGCCGCGAACACCTCCTGGTGGTGCCTTCAGCGTTACGTCCAGAGGTTCTGGACGCTTTACACGACGACCAGACAGCCGGACACCTCGGTTTTTCCCGCACACTATCAAGAATACAAGAGAAGTACTATTGGCCTCGCGTCACTGCTGACGTCGCCCGTAACCTGAAGATATGCAGAGACTGTCAGCGACGCAAGACGCCGACAACTAGGCCAGCTGGACTTCTGCAACCCATCGAACCACCTCGGCGGTCGTTCCAGCAAATCCGCATGGACTTACTGGGGCCGTTCCTGACGTCGACTTCCGGCAATAAATGGATTGGTGTAACGAGTGACTACCTCACCCGCTATGCCGAAACAAAGGCCTTGCCCAAGGGAACAGCCACTGAGGTCGCCAAGTTCTTCATCGTCCTGCATCACAGAGCCCCGCAGGTCCTCATCACCGACAGAGGTACGGCCTTTACGGCTGGCCTAATTCAAGTGATCTTGAAGTATAGTCGCACGAACCTCCGCCGAACAACCGCCTACCACCCGCAGACGAATAGCCTCACCGAGCATCTAATTAAGACCATCACCGACATGCTGGCCTTGTACGTGGACGTCGAACACAAGACGTGCGACGCCATACATCCGTATGTGACCTCGTAGAAAATGGCCGTGCAAGAAATGGCGCAGCTTGTTTCATAAAAGCTTGTCTACGGACGGAGCCCAACAACGACGCTTGACGTCATCCTACAGGTCGGCGCCGACGAAAAGACCTCGACGTTGCAACCTACCTGGAGCGTGCCGAAGAAGCTCGGCAGCTAGCCCGCCTGCGTATCATGAGCCAGCAGATGGTCGACAGGCTCCACTACAACCTTCGACGACACCACACTGAATACCATTCCGGCGACCTGGTCTGGGTCTAGACGCCTATACGACGACGCGGACTGTGTGAGAAGCTGTTGGGCTGCTACTTTGTACCCTACAAGGTACTCCGAAGTTTTGGTAAACTGGACTATGAGTTCGTGCCCGATGGCTTGACGTCATCCCAGCGACGCCGTACACGACCCGAAGTTGTACATGTTGTGCTGCTGAAGCTTTATTACGCGCGCTGATTAACAGCGACGTATTGTTAATTTATTGCATGTAATCTAAGTTGCATGTTCTGTTTTTAGCATCGGAACGATGCTTTTCAGAGGGGGGTGGTGACAGGTGAGGTTGGTTTCGTGAACGCCATTATCCTCTTCCTGTTAATCGCGTGCTTGCTTTGGCTGTTTGCGGCGAGCACAGTTATCATCACTTTCTGTTATGTCCAACGGAAGCCGCGTTTATCTTGAATGTCACTTCGGGAACCGTGTCGACCATTCCTGTAACTTTTCATGATGATGCACGCACTTGAGTAACTTCTGGAATTCCAGAGATAATGCGAGAACGCGTTAAGCTGTGTGTATAAAAGCCGACGAACCGCCCCGCTTGTCAGTCTTTCTGTCGACCGACGACTGTCCACGACGCTATTGCTGTGCATTGTCATTGGGTTTGTTCCGCTGGGCACAAGTTCGACCAATAAACAGTTAGCTTGAGATCCCTTGAGTCCTGTGTGCTTCGTCTGGAGTGCTGCGTGTGTCTCGACCACATGACAGTACTTACAGCCAGTATTTTGTTTCATGATGAAACATGAACTAATTAATTGCTTTTAAATACTAACTGTTTTATTTATTGTTTTAATCGCAAAAATGAGAATCACGAAGTTGTAGGACGCCTCAAATAGCCCCGAATCAAACACTTTTATCGTGCTAAGTTATGCGTCATCATTTTTTCCTAAAGAAAAAAATTGACGGCAGATCCACGAGGTGAATGATGATGAGATTGGGCGAAGCTCCTGGAAGTAATCATCGGTTAAACCGTGAAATTTCTTCCGTTAATTCGCCCGATAAAATTGACGTGAAACGGGTGGTGACAACATCTTTATTTCATGGTCACGGAGGGTGGTCCTCAGGGTGGCCCATCTTGGGGGCGACTCCCTCGGCCCAAGTGACCAGTTTAACTTGGTCTCCCAGATCGATGGCTGTCCTTAGTAGGGCCTGCCAGGTAAGTTTAGAGGGGGCTGGCAAGAGCGTTCGTGGAGGAGGCGAACCTCTACATCCCCAGAGGATGTGGTCTTGTGTTGCCAATTCATTCAAGTGACAATTTTGACATATGGCATTGTACTCCCCATTGGTGATGATTGATAATCTATGTGGACTCAGAAACGAGTCTGTCTGAAGCTGTCGTAGGACTGTAGCCTGCGCTCTGGTGAGGTCTCGATGAGGCGCCGGGTAACTGCGCCTTATTTCTTTATATAGAGTGGTAATTTCATTATATGTAGTCACCGCCCCACCCGGAGAATCCGAGTCTGAGTGGCGCGCCTCCCGGTTTGTTAGCCCTCGGGCGATGCGGTGCGCCTCCTCGTTCCCAGGATTCCCCGAGTGAACGGGGACCCATACTAGATTCATAAGTCTGTCAGATTCATAGAAAGAGTGGTTATAATTTCTTAAGATATTTTGCGTAGTTTTACTAATGGTGCCCTTACTGTAATTTAGGATCGCGCTTTTTGAATCGCTCACGATCGTACTAACAGAGTCATTCGTGATGGCTAGAGCGATCGCAGACTCCTCCGCTTCAAGGGCGGAGAAGGCCTCGACTGTGGCCGCGTTTAAAATACGGCCGCTCTCGGTCACTACGCTCACAACGTATTTTCGGTTACTCTGCGCCGCCGCATCCACATAAGCAACAGAGTGGTCGCCTTTATACTTGTCCCACAACTCCTTTGCCCTGGCCGCGCGGCGGTTGTCATGCCTTCCTGGGAGCATGTTTTTAGGAAAAGGCTTAATGATAAGTTGTCGTCTCGTGATTTGCGGCAAAGGGGTACGTCCTACGGAGGGGACTAGGGGATTCAGGTCCAGCTTGTCCAGAATGTGTCTGCCGGCCTGCGTGCTGGAGAGGCGGAAAATCTGCGCCGTTTTGTGTGCCTCGATTATTTCTTCTATAGTGTTGTAGACACCCAACCTCGAAAGCTTGTCCGAATTCGTATACTTGGGTAGCCCCAACGCTACTTTGTATGCCTGGCGGATTAAGACGTTAAGTTTGTTCGTATCCGCTCGCCTAAGGTGATAGTAAGGGAAAGAGTAGACGATGCGACTGATCAGAAAGGCCTGAATCAGCCGACACAGGTCCCCCTCCCTCATTCCTGCGTGTCTTGTAGCTACTCTTTTAATTAATCCGCACAATTGTCGCATTGTGGATTGCAGGCGGCTTATGGCCTGTGCGTTGCCGGTGTTGTGTTGTATGAGCATTCCGAGCACCCGGATGGTGCTCACAGAAGGGACTGGGCCGGATTCCATTCGAACCCCAATCGCGGAGGCCTGCAGGGGACCGTTCGTTTTGTCTGTTCTGCCTTTGATGATCAGTAATTCGGACTTTTGGGCGGAGCATGTTAAGCCGTTCAGTTTGACATAGTTGTTAACCGTATCTGCAGCCGCTTGCAATGCTTCTGCAATTTCTCCATCTGAGCCAGAGTTTGTCCAAATTGTTATGTCATCTGCATAAATTGAATGCTTAACGTGAGGTATTGCATCTAGGAGGGCAGGTAGGTTCCTCATAGTAATGTTAAAGAGGAACGGCGAAAGAACTGCGCCTTGCGGGGTTCCTCGTGTTCCTAAAGTGAAGCGTTCGCTTTTGAGGTTGCCCAGATGAATTTCTGCAGTTCTCTCACTAAGAAAGTTTGAGATATATGTGTAACTGCGTTTCCCCACGTTCATCTGGCTCAGGTTAGTTAAGATTGAACTGTGTGTAACGCCGTCAAAGGCTTTGCTTATGTCTAACGCTAATATAGTCCGTGTGGCCCTGATTGGGCCTGGCTGCAATATGTCATGCTGTAGTTGCCACATTATGTCCTGTGTCGAAAGGTTAGGCCTAAAGCCTACCATCGTGTGGGGGAATAGCCCCTCCGTCTCAACGTATTCATTTAGCCTTCGGAGGACAACATGCTCCATCACCTTCCCTAAGCAAGAGGTCAATGAAATTGGTCTTAAGTTTCCTAACTCGAGCTTTTTGCCTGGTTTAGGTATGAAAATTACTTTTGCGTGTTTCCAGCTGGGAGGTAGAGTTCCATCTTTCCAATGAGTGTTAAAGAATTTTGTAAGTTCTTCCACTGAATGATCATCAAGGTTTCTGAGCATCTTATTTGTGATGCCGTCTATACCGGCCGCAGATGTGGTCTTTATGCTATTGAGAACAGCTCGTACTTCCGCCTCCTCAATGTCTTTATCTAAGACTGCATTCTCTTGCCCTGTGTACGTGTTCGAGACAGGAAAGTCCTTGCTGTTGTTAAAGTAACGATCTTGCAGCTCCTTAATAAGCGTGTCGTCATCTCCGGGAAATGAATGAATAATTCTCTGCATATTTTTCCGCGAAGCTGTCTTGGTTTGATTCGGGTCAATTAAGTGCCTCAGCAGGAACCATGTGTTTTTATTGCCCAGCTGTCCGTTCATGCGGTCGCAAATCTGATGCCAGTGTTCCTGACTGAGGAACTGGCAGTGCTGCTCAATTTCTTTTTCCAACTGTAGAAGTTTCTTGCGAAGGCTTTTGTTATGCTTTTGTAACAACCATCGTTTTTGTATACTCTTCCGCGCTTCCCACAAGTGAACTAGCCTAGAGTCGGGAGTGGGGCCTTCCTCTTCCGTTTCCGCCTCTATGGTTGCATTATTAGTGTCTTGAATTACAGTACGCGTCCAGTCTTCTAGATCTTCGAGGTTAGTTATTGGCGTCGGAGTTGTTTATCGCGGGCGTAACGAAAAACGTCCCACCTGGTATGCCTGATAGTGCGTTTACGTTTTTTAATGTCTTTTAGAAAGGCCGTGATAGCTAAAATGTAGTGGTCACTTCCCACGTTCATTTCGGTATTGCCCCAAGCAGTTTTCTCGATGTTTTTAACGAAAGCTAGGTCGGGAGAAGTATTTCGGCTCACACTGTTGCCAATGCGTGTGGGGCGATCCGGGTCGTTTATAAGGGTAAAGCCATACCCCTGTGCTCTGTCCCAAATTTTGTTTCCTTTACTTTCACAGTTTGGGTAGCCCCAGGCTGAATGTCGGGCGTTAAAATCTCCGACGACTATGAAGGGTGCCTTATCCGCGTGCTTGTATGCTTTGATCATCAGTTTGGATGCAGATGGACTCTTGTCTTTAGGAGGACTGTACAAATTTAGAACGAACAAAGATTGATCTGCACGCTTATTAGGCAGAATTTCAATGAACGAGTACGCCACTTCCGCGCATTCTAAGTCTATTTGAATTGCTGTCAGATTTCGCTGTACCATGAGCGCCGTGGCCGGAGGGCGGCTGCATTTAACAATTTCAGTGTACGCTGCATAACCTGTTAGTTTGGCTGCTGTGCCTGTTTCTTGGAGTGCCAAAATGTCGGGCTTTTCTTGCGAATCTTGAATTGTTAATTCTAGGGTTCGACGTTTCCGTTTAAACCCTCTGCAGTTCCATTGCCAGATAACTATAGGTGCTCCAGCCATCATGAACGCTTATGTGGCTCCACGCGCGCTGAACCTGCGCTATGTGACCTGATTGGTCCCCCAGCTGGCTGTCGAGTATCTGAAGTCGACGCCTCGGATGACACGTTGTCTCCTGACGGTTGCGAGGGAGTTGCCGGTGGCTTACGTGCCATGGCTAAGCCTGTATGGTTGGTCAGCGCTTGCACGGCCGTGCTAAGTGTAGCAATGCTTTCACATTGTTGTTGAATTTGAGCAGTTAAATTGCCTATGTTATTTAGAATTTTCTCGATTGCGATTTCTACTTCAGCTACACGCGAATCTAGTCCTTCCCGTTTACTTTTCTTATCGCCTACTGGGCTTGCTGCTTTTCGTTTTTCGCCTTGAGTATTGTCAGTTTCCATATTTTCTGCCTCACTCGGAGCGCAAACTACTGATCCATTTATACTTAGATTATGAGAGTTACTGTTAGGACATGACTTGTTTTCAAGCTGTCGAATTTTGTCGTTAGCGGCAGCCAATTGTTGTTTTAGAAATTTTATCTGCTCTGCCAGCTCCCTCACCTGCGGGTCCTGTTGTTGCTGTTGTGGCTTGCTTTGCTGGTGCCTTGCCTGGCTGCCCTCTTCGCGAACAGCCTGGCTGGTCTTGAATCCGGAGCGTTCTTCTCTTGTATGGGTCAATACCCGCGCGTTCCGCGGCTTTTGCTCGGACGGCGTCTCCAAAGGAGCGGTCACTTGCGGTACTGTTGATTCGCGGTGGTGAGGTTTGCCGCTGCCCCAGGCTACATGCTTGGCAGGTTCGTCGTGCTGGGAGTTATGTCCGCCTGAGATGGTCTTGTCTAACTCTCTGCTCTGCAGACGAGGGAATGACTCGGAGCGGTCTCGAAAGTCTGCTTGAGTTCGCTCCCTTGAGCGGGAACGCCTGGTGTCTCCGGTGATATTGATGCTAGTCATCCACGTTCTCTTGGTTTGCTTTGGTTGGATGAAGCGCCGTTTGCAGCTTCGGCTACCCGTCGGGTGTTGCCCGTGGCAAACGACGCAGAGTGGGACGCACGTAGGCTTCTCTCCTTCTGGTGGGGGCGAGTGCTGTTCTCCACACCGTCGGCATCTCGGAGTTGGTGGTCGGGGTTGTGGACATACGTCGGTGCGGTGACCCAACTTCCGACAATTGAAGCAAGCTTCCGGCCTATCCCTGAAAGGATACACGTTCAGGTTGAAACAACGGTAACGTATTGAGGACGGCAAGTCCTTGCCGGCGAAGGTGATGACAAAATGTCGTGAATTCCCCAGTCTCCTTGCGCTCACGATAGGTAGTTGCGGGTTCTTTCTCGATATCTCTTCATTGATATCGTGGTCCGTTTCATTGGTATAAGCCTTGTATACCAGGCCGCGAATGGAGTCGTCGGGAGCTGGTACGTACGCAGACACCGGCATGTCAATGCTGTACTCTTCAGACCGTAAAAGTTCAAGAGCTCGATAAGCGTTCGCCCTCGCTTTATCGGGTGTACTAATAGTGATGGTGTTTTTGATAGGGTGCACCCTCACCTGGTCTGCTTGCTCTGCTTGTGCTTGGTCGACTTTGGTTGTCGTGTAGATTGCCTCCAAGAGCGCGACGAGTCCGATGTTGGTGAGATTTACGGGACACTTTGGTCGCAACACAATTTTGTAGTCCTCTTCTGGCAGCCGAGGCATAGGCTTCCGTCGCGGCAGCTGTGGCGGGCGCGACTTGCTTTTGGAGGCAGCCGAGGCCCCGGTGCGTCCTAGGTCCGCGGGCGGTTCGGTGGGGTCCGTTTTCTTGCGGCCGAAGTGCTTTTGGATGTCTAGCGGGTCAGCTGGGCGTCTCGGGTGCTGCCACGACCCATCCCTCAGCACCGCGGGGTCGATTTGTTCGCCTTCGACGGTGTACACCATCACTGCTGGCGCGTAGACGCTTGCTGCGTCGGCCGGTCAAGCAGTGGCGTCTCCGTTGTCGCGGTAGGGCTGGGGTAGGCTTACCCAGGCGAGGCCGCGGCGCCTGGAGAAAGCGGCGAAAATCGCCGCAAAATCTTGCTGCCGGCTCCTCCAACGGGTCCGAAAGGAAGTCGGAACGCAAAAAGAAGGTCCTTGACAAATTTGGCGAGGCTGTACGAGCCGGTTGCAGAACGATTGACAAACCTGTATCGCGATATGGTTTTGAATATAAAACCATTGCTTTAGAAAACACTTGGCGTCCTTCGTTAAGCAGCTGGCGTCTTTTGGGTTTGCTTTAGAAACATCTGGCGTCTTTTCGTTTTGCTTTTACGCGCTGATTAACAGCGACGTATTGTTAATTTATTGCATGTAATCTAAGTTGCATGTTCTGTTTTTAGCATCGGAACGATGCTTTTCAGAGGGGGGTGGTGACAGGTGAGGTTGGTTTCGTGAACGCCATTATCCTCTTCCTGTTAATCGCGTGCTTGCATTGGCTGTTTGCGGCGAGCACAGTTATCATCACTTTCTGTTATGTCCAACGGAAGCCGCGTTTATCTTGAATGTCACTTCGGGAACCGTGTCGACCATTCCTGTAACTTTTCATGATGATGCACGCACTTGAGTAACTTCTGGAGTTCCAGAGATAATGCGAGAACGCGTTAAGCTGTGTGTATAAAAGCCGACGAACCGCCCCGCTTGTCAGTCTTTCCGTCGAACGACGACGGTCCACGACGCTATTGCTGTGCATTGTCATTGGGTTTGTTCCGCTGGGCACAAGTTCGACCAATAAACAGTTAGCTTGAGATCCCTTGAGTCCTGTGTGCTTCGTCTGGAGTGCTGCGTGTGTCTCGACCACATGACAGTACTTACAGCCAGTATTTTGTTTCATGATGAAACATGAACTAATTAATTGCTTTTAAATACTAACTGTTTTATTTATTGTTTTAATCGTAAAAATGAGAATCACGAATTTGTAGGACGCCTCAAATAGCCCCGAATCAAACACTTTTATCGTGCTAAGTTATGCGTCATCATTTTTTCCTAAAGAAAAAGCGCGCGAAACCCTCGGAATATCAAATGGGCGGGCGTCCGCGTGCCGTTTCTAGAGCGCTGCCAAGCGAATTTTGGTGTTATTTGCTTCCAACTTTCGTGGTAGTGCTCGTGGTACCAGTGCGGAGGCCCGGACATCAAGGTCATCAGTGTGGAGGGTTTTATAGAAAAGCTGGATGCATCCGAAGCACGTACATCTTCATTAAAAATTGAAGAAGGAGATTTTCGAAGGAGTCTTGAGCATGACGATTGGATTTCCATGCAATATGAAGGAGAACTTGATTTTCTTATTCACGTGCTTTGGTCAGATGAGGCCAGAATCTCCAAAAATGCACAAGTGATCCTTAACAACGCCTGCTACTGGAGTGATGAATGTCCCCACTGGCTGGCACAGACGGCGTCAATACCAATGGTCATTTAATGCATGGTGCGGTAACTTTGATAGCCGCATCACCGGACCCATTTTTTAGAACACGCTAACAGCTCAGCGCTACGTCCACGACATCCTCAGAGGTCCTGTGAGCGACGTGTGTTGCGACGTTCCGCTTTCGCACCTCCGGCAGATGTGGTTCCATCACGATAGTGCTCCTGCTCACAGTAGCCACTAGTCTCGAGAGTGGCTCGACAAGGTTTTTCCTGAGCAGTGGCCTGGCCTGCAGGGTCGCTGGACATAACAACGGTGGGCTTCTTCTTGTGGGTTTACGTGAATGATCGCGTGTATAACAGCGAAAATACCACACTGGACGTCCTTACGGCAAGAATAAGCAGAGCCTGCCGTGATATTTCAGGGACAGTGATCAAAGCTGCAACACAAGTTTTGGAAAGAACCAAGCACCGAACTTGCCTCAGACGGTGACCTGTTTGTGCACGTGCTCTAACTAGCAGCTGAAAACACCTACTCAAAAGTAGTGCCAAAACGTGATCTTGGTGCTGTTTTATTATGTTACCGTGCCCTCACATAAACACTTTCTTCGACGACAGAAATATGAAAAGAAATACTGCTTCCTTGCCCTCCTCACCTTCCAACCATTTCTTTTTCTTTCGGTGTTCCATACACACCGAGAGCTAGCGTGGTTTCACCATTGGATATTTCTTCTTGAGTGGAGAGACGCCTTTCATGATTTTAGTTAATTCTTGCATTAAAAAATTGGCAGATCCCACGTGCAGTGGGAATCAAGGAAATAGGAAGCACGCATAAGGAACGTAAAATGGATTTGCATTGTTGTCTCGCTATTCCGAGTTTGGTACATATGAAGTTAACGAAACGGCCACACGAGCACCAAGACTGTGGCATGTAAACCATGCCACTCATACACGTATATCATGATTCTACCGTTATGACTTGTCATTTACGTTCGTCATGAAGTCGTGTTGTACCATAGCAATTTTGGTATACATACCTTTACGGAAACGAGTGGCATGTAGATCATGCCGCTAATGACATGCATGTCACGATTTTCATGTTATGACCTGTCATTTATGATCGTCATGCAGTCATGTTGTGCCAAAGCAATTTTCGTATAGGCTCCGTGCAGTCGAGTTTTCCATGTGCGACATCAACGCCAGAATGCACTGCCTGGCGGAGAGAAGAAGCAAAATTGGGCAGACTGTGACAGGGAAATACGCGAACGCGATGCGAGTCTCCAACACTATAGCAGCAGCGAACGCCCGTCCATCTTCTTTCGTTTTATTTCCTTTGAGACGCGCGCTCCAAACCTGCGGAAAACTGTTTCAAAGGGCGACGCCACCAGCGTTCGTGTGGTTCGCAGCACGCCCGGAAAGCAGCGAAGAAACGCGCGCGTCGCTGTCGCCTCGGTTTCCACCGTGAGCGACTGAGCCGTCCGACGAGAGCTACGTAGCGCCCTCTGGTCAGTAGACGGAGCCATCCCATTAACGAAACGGCAGTATAGCGTCAGGACCATGGCATGTATGTAAATTATGCCGGTCATGACACGCGTGTCATGATTCTAATGTTATGACCTGTCATTTACGTTCGTCATGCTGTCGTGTTGTGCCATAGCAATTTTGGTATACATCCCATTAACGAAACGCCTGGCATGTAAATCATGCCGCCCATGACATGCATATCATAATTTTCATGTTGTGACCTGTCAGTCATGTTCGCTATGCTGTCATGTTAAGGCATACCAATTTTCGTATACATCCCATTAACGAAAGGGCCAGGAGAGCACCAAGACCGTCGCATGTAAATCATGTCACTCATGACATGCATGTCATGATTTTCGTGTTATGACCTGTCATTTATGTTGGCCATGCAGTCATTTTGTGGCATACCAGTTTTTGTATACATCCCATATACGAGACGACCAGGAGAGCACCAAGACTGTGACATGTAAATCATGCCGCTCATGACACGCATGTCATGATTTTCATGTTATGACCTGCCATTTATGTTCGTCAGGCAGTCGTGGTTTGCCATGCCAATTTTCGCATACATCCCATTAGCGAAACGGCCAGGAGAGCACTAAGATCGTGGCCTGTAAATCATGCCACTCATGACATGCATATCATGATTTTCATGTTATGACCTGTCATTTATGTTCGTCATGTAGTCATGATGTGGCATACCAATTCTCGTAAACATCCGATTAGTGAAACGGCCAGGAGAGCACAAAATCGTAGGCGGCTAGATAGATAGATAGATAGATAGATAGATAGATAGATAGATAGATAGATAGATAGATAGATAGATAGATTTTTGTTTTTGTGGGGTTTTACGTCCCAAAACCAGTTCTGATTATGAGAGACGCCGTAGTGGAGGGCTCCGGAAATTTCGACCACCTGGGGTTCTTTAACGTGCACTGACATCGCACAGCACACGGGCCTCAACATTTCGCCTCCATCGAAATGCAGCCGCCGCGGCCGGGATTCGATCCCGCGACCCTCGGATCAGTAGCCGAGTACCTTAGCCACTAGACCACCGTGGCGGGGCAGATAGATAGATAGATAGATAGATAGATAGATAGATAGATAGATAGATAGATAGATAGATAGATAGATAGATAGATAGATAGATACGCTCAAACTCGCCGAAGTTCGCTAAGAAATGCTCCGCATTTAATAAACTCCTGAGTAGCTCCTTGTCCTTCCGAAAGGTTCCCTTTTTATTCACCTTCGCTGTATCGCGCTAAATTCTTTTAAAACATCGCTTGGATCTTTTTCTTTTTTGTAGTCCTGTTCCATGATACGCGAAGGTTAAAGCTATCCGGAGTGCTGCATGATCAAGCAAACGTTTTAGCGCCAGCAGAAGCAGGCGATTATCGCAACGCCCGTCAGGTCGCGAAAGCTATCACAACACCTTACAACACGAATTAACTCTACGATCGCGCGATAAATGAGAGCAGGGTTGTTTGCATGAACCTTTGCTTGGGAGCGCCCGAGCAACGGCGCGCGAACGTGCGTCCATTTGACATTTCTCGTGTTTCGCACGCTTTCGCACGCTTTTGTTTTCTTTCGGAAAAAACGATGACGCATAACTTAGCCCGATAAAAATGCTTGATTCGGGGGCTAATTGACTAGCCCCACCACTTTGTAATTGACATTTCTGCTAGTAAAGCAATTATTAAAAGGTTTCAGCAATTAAAAGCATTTATTTATTTAATATTTCTTTATGAAAGAAATACTGGCCTTACGTACGCACTACAATCGTTAATATGCAGTAGGTACGAATTCTCTATTGATCTTCATTTCTTTATAAACATTGGTGCGAGTTGAATGTGACACCCTGTATGATTTTTTGATGAGCTATGCGGGCTCCACGAGAGGATGCATACACTAGGGGCTCGAAGCAAGGCACAACCCCATAGCTTTGAAACACGCTACACAGAGGACAATTGTGATCTTATCATTACTTCTGCATTTAACAGGTTAGACCTTGCAGCAGAAAATAGGTGCTCTATGCGTGTTGGGGAGGAGGACCAGGGTTATCGCCTTCGAGATGGAGTGGTCAGGAGGTCTGCTCTGCAAAATGGCAGCCAGGTCCTTCTTTTTCCCTTAAAAGGTCCAGGGAAGCTCGCGAAAGACGGATTGCTTCATTTGGCCCGGGGTGCGATGTCGGGTCAGTCCACACCTGTAGCGTACCAGCTCCGAGCCCGCCGAAAGAAAAGGAGCCCTGTGTCAAAAACAGGGGAACTTAATAGAAGGTGTTCGGCGGTACCTCGGGCGCGCATTCAGGACACTTGGGGCTCGGGCATGATTGTGGTTTTATGATGTTCGACCTCGTTGGTCACAGAAGCTGGCCGGTCAGTGCTTCGACAAAACGCTGTGTCTGCCCTTGTGAATGTTCTTGGGAGTTGGAGATATAGTTTCCCAGGACTGGCCAAGTGCCTGAGAACGTTTCGACGATACCACAGGGGGCGGTCTGGTGTGCAAAGACGACGGGGACCCAGGAAGCGGAAACGACGCTGGATCCAGGCAAAGGCGAGGAAAGGGGTGCTCCGCGCGCAGCCTCGTGTGCCCTTTTGTTTCTAGCAGTTCCTTGACGTGCAGGATTCCATTTCACAATTGGGGTGTAACCCTCCTATCGCAGGCGACGGACTTCAGGTCGGATCGTCTTGAATGAACAACAGGCACTGTAGGCTGCCTGCAAGTCAGTGTAAATATAATCAAGAGAAGAGGCGTGCAGGACACGGACACAAGGAGAGCAGTGAACACCACGAACGCCTACTAACAACTGATGCACAGCACAGAGGCGAAAAAGAAAGAAGACACACAGCTTATCTGCGCATGCTCGGAATGGTAGCGCCACCTGTCAATCGGTTACACGTGCCGGTCTTCGCGATAGACAACTCCTAAGGCTTTCTATCTCCTCTCTGTTTAAGCTAATCGACGGCTGACTCACGCATGCACTTCCACTAATACTGATATGCCTCAACCAATAAACGCGTATCTTTCTTCTTATGCCTGTACAGGATCTCGGTTTTGTCTAACTCGGGCATCAAGCTACAGACCTGGCAGTGCAAGTATAGATTGGACGGCGTCCCACCTGATAATAGCGACCTTCTGTGTTCAATTAATCTTTGATTAATACAACGCGCAGTTTGCCCTACATAAAAAAGTCCGCAGCTAAAAGGAATCTTATAAACTACACCCATGCGACAGTCGGTGAAATTGTTCTTGGCTAGGTGCTTAACCGGACAGATATCCGTTCGCTTCTTACCTTCTATCTGCTCATATCTTCTATGCACTGCAGCACAAACCCTTCCTAACTTATTGGGAGCCGTAAACACAACATTAACCCCATATTTACTTCCCACTTTCTTAAGCCTGTGCGAAACTGCGTGGATATACGGAATACTCACGACCTTTTTCTTGTTAATGTTACTCTCTGTTACAGCTTTTGTTAAGGTCGAAATCGACTTCTTAAGGCGCTCAGCTACTGTGGCTATGGCTAGTCTGGGGTAACCTGCATCTAAGAGGCGCTCGACCTGCGCATTAAAGCTAATGGTCAAACGGTGCACGCACGACTTCGATAGGGCTGACTTTAAACAGGACAAGGCTATTTCGTTTTTTACTACTTTCGAATGCTTGGAATCAAAGTTTAACAACGGCTTAGATGCTCTAGGGGAATGCTACCAACACACGTGATTCTGCTCAAATGACAACGAGATATCTAAAAATTGTATTACGTTTCTCTCCGGTAGTTCTTTCGTAAACCTTAGACCATCTCCATTAAGTTTAAAATGATCGCTTACATAGGTGACGACGGATTCAAAATCATCCTTACTACAAAGTACCAAGTAATCATCCGGATACCGAGATACCCTAATGATGCGGTCCCCTAAGGCCTCTTTTAAACGGCAGTCAAACTTGCTCACGTATAGATCACTTAGAATAGGGGCTACATTTGAACCTATCCAAATCCCTGATTTCTGCACAAACACGCCTTCCCTGTATCCAACTAATGTTGACGTTAAGTACATGGAGAGAATTTCTAGAAAGGTACCTGTGGAAACTCCGCATCTATCTATGAAACCGGACTCCTGCCCTTGTTCATGAATACATTCTTTCACGCAATTTAGTAAACCTTCACGCGGCAACGAGTAATACAAATATTCTACATCCATGCTAAACGCTGTGCAGTGGCCAGGATTTTCCTCTGTTAACAACTGAACTAGAGCCTGAGAATTAAGTACACGGAAGGGGTCAGAAAAACTTAAGGGTGTTAAGCACTTCTGCAAATAGCTAGCTACACAAACTTGCCAAGTCCCTGAATCTGATACAATCGAGCGAAACGGAATTTCTGGCTTATGGGTTTTCGCCGAGAAAAATAATTCTAAAGTGAGCAGTTTTGCCTTTCTAACACTGGAAGCTACCTTATCTAGATTATGTTTCAACAGGAGATCGAGAGCTCGTTGTTTCACTACAGAAGGTTTCAGTTTCACAGGTCTAAAATTCTTCTCAACAGCTGCTGAGGCTTTATCAGAAAAAGTGCTATTCGGCATTATTACAAAACAACATTCCTTATCAGATAAAACAGGTCGAAGCTTATGTTCCACACAGTAATTTACAACCGGTCGGATAGGGTCAGAGGCCTTAACGAGATCGTTCGAATGCTTGATGCTGGCGAAGCAATCTGAAATACATCGAGACCGTTCAACTTCCGGAATAACCTTAGTTATCGATCGAGGTAAGCTTAAAACGTCAACTTCTTTTAGGTTAGGATGAAAACAGTACTTAGGGCCTAATGCTACAATTTTCTTGTGGTTCTCGTCCAAAACGGCGTCTCCGAGAATCATTACCTTTTCCGACGGCGATTTAGTAGAAAAAACGAATTCCTCTTACTTTGCAGTACATCCGATAGCTTCGTCCTCCACAAAAGATCCGCGTGCTGCTCGGAAACTCTCAACCAATTGGCGCAAGTGCGGTTCTTTTGACGGTCTCCCCGGTCTCTCCTCTTCTTTTGATTATGGACTGTTACCAACTCGCTCAACTTTCTGTCCTTTTGAGTGTAAATATAATCTCCAGAGGGAGTGGAATCTTCTGCTATGCAAGTGACGGCAAGATATATGGGTATTAGTGAATGTGTTCTTCGGTAAGCCGCTGAACTGCACTAGTTCCGGACTCTGAACCTTGACAGTATGCCATCGACGTCTCGGGACCGCCCGGCATAGGTGCACAGACCGTTTTCTCGTTGGCGCCGCCATGTCGCCTAGCGGGTGGAGCCAACACCACCTAGACTATTGACGAGGCCTGTTCATGTCTCTCCCTCCAGACAACATAGTTCACGCTAGTGGTTCTATTCTCCGGTGGCCGGGGGACGCGTCGCATGCACGCATGCTTTGTGCAAAACTACGGGCAAGATAAAATAGATTTTTCAGCGTTCTCACTGCTTCTGCTGGTTTTGTGCTTCATCACGCTGCGCTAAGAGGATTCGTCGGTGGCCCAGTCTTATTTTAGTGGGGTTGCACTTTTGCACGTGTGATTACGTGTGCGTGCGGCAGTGTCAGCTGCGGAAACGTTAAGAAACAAGGGTGTGACGGAGAGAAACTATGTCGCTTCATGAAAAGTGACCCGCCGTTGCGTTGTTGGATGCAACGACAATGGCAACAGTGGTCCCAGAGTCAGTGATTTCGTAATCCTCAATATGAAATTAGAGAGAATCCCTGGATCATAGTGTTTTACACCAAGCATGCACTAAAGGGCAAGTAAATGAATATCTATAAAATGGCAGCCAGGTTGGCGATATAATTTCTCAGGATTGGCCAAGTGCCTGAGAACATTGCGACGATAGCACTGAGCGCTGTGCCATGTGTGCGAAAACAGTCTGTAAACAAACGCCGCGCGGTCCTCAGACGTGGATGATTTAGACTGTCATGATTCCGACTCCGGAAGCACTGTTGTTCAGCGGCTTACGGACTGAAATTGCTCTTCTGATAGGGTATTCCCCCTTTTAGTTTTTGAAGATGCTGAGCATATCGCTCGTGGTGCTGGTAGCGTCAATATTCATTCATGGCTGTGCGGTAAAATTGAGCTAAGATACTCAGGACGCGGTCAAAATCACATTACCGAGTTTCATGGATTAGAGTACCTATGTTAATTCGCTCATTTTCAGGTTTTGCGCAGTTACGCGTACTTTCACGAGAGTGACCGCTTGACAAAGTTTTCGCACTTTGACGCAACGTCAGAAAAGACAGCGGTGGTTAACAACGAACAGAGGGCACATGTCTAGTGTCAGATGTCATAGAATTTATTTCTGCGGACTATCAGCCGCACCTCACCAACCGCACTGCTTGGGATCTCTGATCTCAAGTGAATTCTGCGAAAACTTGGACAGTCATCGAGAACTCAGTGTACACGCACGCGCGCACGCGCACGCGCACGCAGGTAGGTGTACAGGAGAGACATGTGGTGTGATCATACACTCTAAGAAAAAAGTTGGTATATGTTACTCTTTCAGGAAAGTCTCGGCTTACCACATATATGACTCTCTTTAAAGATACACGTTGACTCTCTTTTTTGCTGGAGAGTCACTGTGTACACCGACTCTCTTGCGAAGAGTGCTAGGACTCCTGTGGAAAGGATCATGTGACCATTGCTGAGAGAGTCACTTGACTCTCTTGCGAAGAGTGCTAGAACTCTCGTCCAAAGGATCATGTGACCACTGCTGAGTTACATGACTCTAATATGAAGAGTGCCAGGACTCTTGTCCGAAGGATCGTCTGACCGTCGCTGAGAGAGTTACTTGACTCTTTAAGGATAGAGTAAGGTAGTCATACGAAAGGGGTCAAATGACTGTAAAATGACTACCGCAACTGAGTCAAGAGACTCATTATGTGTTGTCGGAAGACTACTAATAGTGAGAGTCAGGTATTCATTTTAGGTGAGTCAAAGGACCCCATAGAGCCAACGAGTGCCAAAGAAAAGCATCTGCATTTTCATCTAATATTCAGGAAAGAACTAAAGAATTACGTGGCTTTTAGAGCACAGTGATTGCTGCAAAAGTTTGCCTGCGGTTCCTCCTTCAATGGTAGAAATATTTCTTCGGACACAAACAACAATTTAAAAGAAAACTTTATTACACACATACATTATGGCACTGGTCGCAGGTAGTCTCATTCAAATGAAAGAAATGAAACAAGTACAGTCGCAATTCAATTTAACCCGACATATATGTGGAACAATGTCAATTACAACATAGGAACATGAACTGGCATAACTAGAAGAGAGACTTTTCCAATGAATGTAAATATGTTTATATCCAAAAGACCCCTCTGTACATTGAATATATTCAAAGCACTGATCTACAGGACAAAGACATCATTAGTAGCTTTTTTATTTACAGGTCTAACAATGCCTTAATGAAATACAACAAATTCAGTACACTGACATTGCAAACATAATAAATGAATCACTGATGTGTTCCTAAATTCGTTCCAGTCATTTATACATCAAAATTGACTTCAGTAGCACACAAGTGTCTTCACAAAAAGAGAATGGTAAAATGAAGTGAATCAGCTTGCACACTTGGACAATTGCAAGTATCTCCATTATTTTCAAACAAAAATAAAGAAATGCACACTCAACAATATGCCTACCATTATGAACATGCAATATCTATATCACATTCCAGTTTGAAAATATTGCTTAGAAGATGCAGACTTTAAAAATAACAAATGACGAGTCCTCCAGGTCTCTCACAAAGTTTAGAATGCATGGATAACTTACCACTGCTAAATAGTGTAATGAGGTAATTAAAAAATGTAGACTTAGTTGTCACTCGTGCAAATGCAGAACGTAATTCATCCACATTACCACATGTACGATAAAGTTCTGTGAAAATATGCAGACTTCAATAGAGCTCTGACTTGGAACTCCAGTGGTTAAATATTTGGGTGCAATATATCATGTAAACAAGGCAGTGAGAATAGGCAACAAAAAGTGTACATTGCAGATTGGTCCTGGCAACACACTGTCTAAGGCAGCTGCTGTGTAGAATACCAGTTTGCTAGCACGACACAGAAGGCACATTAAGCAGCTTCCACTGATACAACGCCACAGTAAAATGCGGCGTCAACATAATCAAAAGAGAGGACATCGAGTATCGCTTATCTAGGTGTACACAGCTATCTCATGTGCATAAAAAAAGGAGGTGCAACAACAGGCACGCTGAGTATCCGGAATTGACTTGTGTGGTTTAACGTCCCAAAACCAGATGATTACGAGAGACGCTGTAGTGGAGGTTTCAGGAAATTTCGAACAGCTGGGGCTGTTTATTGTGCACTGACATCGCACAGCACACGGGGCTCAACATTTCGCCTCCAACGAAATGCAGCCGCCGCGGCCGGGATTCGATCCCGCGACCTTTGAATAATCAGCAGCCGACTGCCATAGCCACTAGACCACCGTTGCAGCGCAAGCATCTGAAATGAATGCATTACCACGGGAAGCCCGCATCTAAAAGAAGCCGAAGCCCCCATCTGAAGCCCCCACTGAGGCCCCCATCTAAAAGAAAGAGAGAGAGATTGTTTCAGCGTAATGGCCCTTACCAGTGGTGCAGACGTGTCAATCTTTTGCCCAATCAATAGGAATAGGAGATGAATGACGGCACCAACTTCACTGGTATCTGTAAAAGAGTGAAATGCAACATTTAGGCAGGTCCGCTTTGTAAAACGAGTCAGCTCACAACCTCAGTAACTTGCCTGCAAGTTAGTGCCTATACATTTGAGACAGTGATACTGAAACCATGAAATGCACAAAAATATTATACAGATTCCACAGTCAATGCTGTGGAATCTACGTAGAGTGAAATCTTAGCCGAATATTTTCATTCCTCTGCTTGTCTGCCATGTACCTGCTGAGCCTCGAAACCGATTTTAAACATTAGTGGCACGTAGAATACCTCATGATCCGAGTGAATCATATAACTTTCTGTGTCCAGCTCACCACTTATGACAGCTCAAGTCAACAGTGCATAACAACAATGTTACCTTGAAATACAAATGGTACTTCGTTCACGACACCTGCAATGAACTAACACATTCATCGACCTATGATAACTGAGAACCACCTCGGTCACTTAAAATCAGGATTGCAGTTGCTGCAGTATACATTTAGTGGCACTAGCATATAACGTAAATGACATATATATTGCCTTCAAGCCACGACTGTACTCAACCACATTATTACCCTCATGACAAAGTAATTATGATGAGTACTGACAAAAACGAGCACACACTGTTCTGTAACGCAACCACCAGGTCGGACACACACTGCTAAACGGACCCGTCTGTGTCTGTGGCACCGATATATGTTGTCCTATCGGCGTACCCGCCTCCTGCACTGTGGATATTTTGCGCGTTATCAAAGAGGTCGCTACTTCATTCCCCCAACCCCGCAAAGGGCTACAGGACGACAAGCGTGTTATACACGCACTCACATGCGCGCACACACACACTCACACCAGTACAGCGAGTGGGGGGGTCGCTTGACAGTACCACAGATTCTGGCACCAAACATACCTGCTGTTCCTCTGGCCAATCATCCTTGCTTTGTGAACACACCGCGCGGACTGTCTTATGCGGTTCCTGCGCACCAACAGTAATTCCGCAATGAAGTAATCAAGTTACTTAATTAACTGGCTTCATTGCACTCACCAAGTCCCGAAGGCTTTCCCGTCGAAAGTGTCGTCAAAAGGGTGAACTTTCTTCTCCAGAACCGCAGTCGCAGTTTATCACATCACTGGAAAGGGACTTTCTCAGAAGGTGCACTCGCTATTCAACCACGTACTTGCATAATCCACAAACTGGGCAAGACAGCTTTCTTGCGAGCACGCACAAAGTTCCACGTCTGTCGTGGCTGTCGCTGGCAAGAGGCCACTACGACGCTCCAGCCGCCGCCGACCGCGTGCTGTACAACGCCCTAACATGTTAAATTTGTCCACTCGATCACCCACAACGATGATGCAATAACGCATGTAATATTAGTAAACAGGCTCGAAATACGCGCACGAAATGAACCACGCGCCGCAGCCAGCTGTAGAACAAGACCTATTACAACGGCTCGCTCTCAGTGAGAAAGCTTCATAGGGGGCAGTAGTGTTGAGTTGTCATACGGTATTTTTAAAAATTATGCTTTTGACCTTGGTAGGAGGTGCAAGCCGTGCTTGGAACGCTTACTGCTCCCTTGTGCCTAGGTTTGAAAATGCATGTTTGTTTCTAGTCAAATGAGAGAGGTTAGATCTACATAATATCTAACCTCGCGCCGCAAGCGACGGTTATCTTTAAGTCCTTAGTACGGATCCATAAGGCTATGCTTTTATATACTACAAGCGCCTCATCACCACAGCTGATGATCGAAGAGCAGCAGACTTACTTTCTAGTAATAGAGGGACGGGGCATTCTCGCGCCTTAAAGGGGCAAGGAGGGGTGGGGAGGGCCCGTGGAAGTTCCCGCAAAGTGTTTTATTGCGCGGAGGTAGATGAGCGAGAAGACGCTCGTTCTCCCAGTTTGTCTGCGGAGCGAGCACTGCTACAGCGAGCATAGGTGGACGCACTGTGGCAGTTCCTCCTCGCATCTCCTTCCTCCCACCCCTCTTGACCGCCCTGAGTTTGTTTACAAGAACGGCGGAAAGGGGGGGGGGAGGCAGCGCACTACTTAAACATCGCAAACTTCGTATTCATTAAAGCCCGCTTTCTTACTAATGAAATAAATTTATTACATAGAGTCCAGAGAGTCTGCGCGTTATGGTACGTAACCAAATAGAGGTAGTTATTTACGGCAACACTTTTGTCATGCATTTATTACCGTTGAATATAAACATATAATAGTTCTATGCGAACTTCCAAATACCGAGTTTAACAGTTTCTGCTTGTTCGAGTAGCTACATTCACAATGCGAAATACTGCGTTCTACTGCTAATATTATTTCATTCTGAATTTGTGTACATATTCAGTAATGAAACATATGCAGGAAATTAACTGCTGCAAGTGCATCGCGTTCATTGAAATGCTAGTTAACCCACAAATTTTATTTGCAAACGCAAAGCTTTCGACGAGAGTTGCGATATGGGCTTGTTGGTGGTTCACTTGAAAAGCTTTGATGTGCGTTCTCATGTCCGTGTGTTCTTTCGCGCTACATCAAAGTTTTCCAAAGCTTTCCCACTTGCAGGTATAGGAAGAGTCCACACACACACATACACGGTTATCTTTAGTATCTCTTAGCTGGTGTAGAGTTTACTCTCACGATGACTCTTGCAAGAGTCGCGAACCGCACGGAGTCAACTGACTCCCTCACAAAAGTTTGACCCTCACTGGTGGGTTTCTACGACAGGTCAAGAGCGTCAGCGTGCACTGACCCTCTTTTGACTCTTATTTTCCTTAGAGTGTACGGATACAATTCCTGTTGCCCGCATCGGTGAGATCAGCACTGTCAGGGCGAATGCTCACTGTGTTTAATGCTAATCCGCCTCGAGGATAGTTATTCACTGCATGTTAGGCTTTCCGTTTTGGGGCAGTGGAATGCCAGTGGTCATACAGTATTATGAGGTTCATGGCCTTATCATTCCTGAGAGACATTGGGCTAACATTTGGGAATATCACCGCACACCGGACACTCGTGCGTCCGGTAACGAAGGTAACGTGATCGACTTTGGCAGTCACAAATTAACACTATTTAAAGTACCGCATAGAAAGGTTATAGTGTCACGTGGTTGTGACACACGCGGCACTCGAGACGAAGCACGCTGGACACAACGTGATATCAGGCGAACTGTTTAATGGCAGAACTTGTGCCCAGCAAAACAAGGCCAATCACAATTCACACCAACATTGGCGTGAACAGTAGTCGGTCGACGTAAAGACTGACAAGCGGCGCAATGCATCGGCTTCTATACACGCGTATTAACGCGTTCTCGCATTATCTCTGGAATTTCAGAAGTCACAGAAAGGTGCGCGTCAGGCATGCCAAGTTTCAAGAATGATCAACATGGTTCCCGAAGTGACATGCAAGATAAACGCGGCCAGCATTGCGCGTAACAGAAAGTGATAACGGCGCTCCCCGTACACAATCACAGCATGCGCGCGGTTCATGGCGAGGTCATAACGGCGTTCTCTTTTAAACAAAAGAAAACAACCACACGTGTCACTACCACCCTGTGAAAAGCATCGTTCCGATGCTAAAAACGAAACATGCAAGTAAGAGTACATGTAATAAATTAAAAATACGTAAGAGTTAATCAGTGCGCGTATATGGTTTCACTCGCACCACGTGTACAACTTCGGGCCATGCACGGCACCAGCCGGGATGAAGTTAATCCATCGGGCACGACCTCATAATCCGGTTCACCACAACGCCAAAGTACCTTGTAGGGTACAAAGTAGCGGCCCAACAGCTTCTCACGCAGTCCGAGTCGTAGTATTGGCGTCCAGACCCAGACCAGGTCGCCGGGATGGTATTCAGTGTGGTGTCGTTGAAGGGTGTAGTGGCGCCTGACGACCATCTGTTGGCTGTTGATACGCAGGCGGGCTAGCTCCCGAGCTTCTTCGGCGCGCTCCAGGTAGCTGGCAACGTCAAGGTCTTTTCGTCGGTGCCGCCCGGTACCATGGTGTCAAGCGTCGCGGTTGGGCTCAGTCCGTAGAGAAGCTTGTATGGAGCAAGCTGCGTCGTTTCTTGCAAGGCCGCGCTGTACGCGAAGGTCACATACGAAAGTACAGCGTCCCATGTCTTGTGCTCGACGTCGGCGTACATGGCCAGCATCTCGGCGATGGTCTAATTTAGACGCTCAGTGAGGCCATTCGTCTGCGTTAGGTCAGCTGTAAAGGCCGTACCTCTGTCGGTGATGAGGACCTCCGGGAATCTGTGATGCAGGATGATGCTCTCGATGAAGAACTTGGCGACCTCGGCGTCAGTGCCCTTGGGCAAGGCCCTTGTTTCGGCACAGCGGGTGAGGTAGTCAGTCGCTACGACGATCCATTTATTTTCAGAAGTCGACGTCGGGAACGGCCCCAGTAAGTCCATGCGGATGTGCTGGAACGGCCGTCGAGGCTGTTCGATGGGTCGCAGAAGTCCGGCTGGGCGGGCTGTCGGCGTCTTGCGTCGCTGACAGTCGCTGCATGTCTTTACGTAATGGGCGACTTCAACAGTGAGGCAAGGCCAATAGTACTTCTCGTGTATTCTTGAGAGTGTGCGGGAAAAACCGAGGTGTGCGGCTGTAAGGTCGTCGTGTAAAGCTTCCAGAACCTCCGGACGTATAGCTGAAGGCTGAAGCTGAAGAGGAGGTGGTCGGCGCGGAGCGGCGGGAAGTTCTTCCTCAGGAGAACGTTGATGCGCAGGAAAAACGAAGCCAGTCCTCGTCGAATGCTTTGGGCACAGCGGCGGTCTTGTCTTCCAGGTAGTCCATGAGGGCCTTCAGTTCTGGGTCAGCTCGCTGACGTTCCGCGAAGTCGTCGGTACTTATTGGTCCCAAGGACGAGTCATCATCCCAGTCACCCTGAGGTGGCAGATCTACGGTGGGGGGACGAGGCAAGCAGTCGGCGTCGGAGTGCTTTCGTCCGCTCTTGTAGATGACGGCGATGTCAAATTCTTCATGTCTAAGCCTCCATCGTGCGATGCGTCCTGATGGATCTTTCAAGTATGCTAGCCAACACAAGGCGCAGTGGTCACTTACGACTTTGAAAGGCCTGCCCTACAGGTAGGGTCGGAGCTTTTATGCAGCCCACATGATGGCAAGGCATTCCTTTTCCGTGGTGGAGCAATTCGCTTCCGCCTTCGAAAGTTACCGGCTAGCGTAAATATAACGCTCTCAAATCCGTGAGTCCTCTGCACCAGCGCGGCGCCGAGCGCTGCGCAACTTGCGTCCGTGTGAATTTCTGTGTCGGCTTCTTCCTCGAAGTGCGCGGGTATTGGCGGAGTTTGCAGCCGTCGCTTTAGTTCTTGAAATGCCTCCACTTGCGGCAGTTTCCCATTTCAAGTCGACGTCGGCCTTCGTGAGGTACGTGAGTGGCTCGGCGATCCGCGAAAAGTTTTTAACGAAGCGGCTATAATAAGCGTAGAGGCCAAGAAATAGGCGTACTGTGTTCTTGTCGGTGGGCGTAGGAAAGTCGGCAATCACAGCTCTTTTCTGCGGATCAGGGCGCAGACAGCGTGGTACGGGCCAAGTAACAAAAGTTTCTCGTATACGAAGCGGCACTTTTCTCGCTTCAAGGTAAGTCCGGAGGCTTTGATTACGCGAAGAATAGCTTCAAGGCGCCGGAGGTGTTCATCGAAGGTGGAAACAAGGACGACTGCGTCGTCCAAGTAGACGAGGCAAGTCTGCCACTTCAGGCCTGCCAGTACTGTGTCCATAACCCGTTGGAACGTCGCAGGTGGCGAGCAAAGACCCAAGGGCATGGCCTTAAACTCGAACAGGCGGTCTGGTGTTATGAAGGTAGTCTTCTCTCGGTCTCTCTCGTCTACTTCGATTTGCCAGTAGCCGGTTTTGAGGTCCATCGGCGACAAATAGTTTGCGTTGTAGTGTCCATGCAAAGCATCGTCTATCCTCCGAAGAGGATATACGTCCTTCTTCGTGATTTTCTTCAGGCGACGATAATCGACCCAAAAACGTGAGGTTACATCCTTCTTCAAGAACACCATGGGTGATGCCCACGGACTCGTAGACGGCTGAATGATTTCATCATACAAAATTTCGTCGACCTGTTGCTTGATAGCGTCGTGTTCCCTGTGCCGAAACTCGGTAGGGACTCTGATGGAGAGGACGGGGATGTTCGTCGGTTATGATGCGATGTTTCGCAAGGGGGATCTGACGAAGCCTCCGTGACGACGAGAAGCAGTCCTAGTATTGCTAAAGTAAGGCATTGAGCTCCTTTTCTTGCTGCCTGGGAAGGCCTTCATCGACGTGGAAGGCGGGCGCGGACACTGCGGTCGTCGTTGCAGGTCTGCGAGAATCTGAGGGCGGAGGCATTGCTTACTTCCACGAATTCCCATAAGTGCGCTACCGTCGTACCCCTATTCAGGTGCCTGTATTCGTTGCTGAAGTTGGTCACCATTACCTTGGCTTGGCTGTTACGCAGCTTGGCTATACCTCGTGCGACGCACACCTGACGGTTTCGGAGCAAGTGCTGGTCGCTTTCGATGACGCCATGTAAGTTGGTAGGCGCTTTGGTGCCGACGGAACTGATGACGGTGGACGCTGGCGGAAAGGTTACCTGCTCTTCAGTCAAATTCAAGGCATAATAAGGGACGTTGCAGCCTGACGGAGTTGCATTATCCATGGACAGCGTGATTGACCTGGATCTTAGGTCGCTGACTGCACCGTGCTGGTCCAGGAAATCCATGTCTAAAATGACGTCTCGCGACCATTGCTGCACGACCACAAGACTCATCGAATACGTCTGGCTGTCAATCTTCACTCCTGCCGTGCAGATTCCAATCGGTGTGATAAGGCGGCCCGCTGCTGTTCGAATATCTGGTCCTTCCCAGGTAGTCTTTACCTTTTTCAGCTAGGCGTCGAAGAGACCACTGATGACAGAGTAGTCGGCGCCGGTATCGACTAGGGCGGTGATACTGTTGCCGTCGATAATCACATCGACGTCGGTGGTTCGTTGTCTTGCATTCCGGTCAGGTCGGGCGGCGTCGCCTCGAACCGGCGCTGCTATGTCGCGTCGGCGGTGGGGCTTTCTCGTGAAGACTGGTCTGGAGGCTCGCTGAGACTACGTCGGGAGGGTTCGTGCGTTGTGGTCGTCGTCGTCGGCGGCGGAGGATCTTGGGCATTGCGTCGTCCAGCAACCGCACCTCCATCAGTTACTGCCTTTAGTTTCCCGGATAGGGGCTTGCAGATTGGTACCGGGTGGGGACGGTGTTCTTGCGGCGGTCTGGCGAGATGTAGCGGCCAGGCGAAGGTGAACGGGATGGTCGTAGTCATTGCCACTGCGATCCGGCGATGTAGTCGGAGATGTCGCTAGGTTGCTCACCTGGGTGCGGACGCGGCGCGTTGACGTCGGACCCACGAAGTCCCATATCACGGTACTGGCCCGGCTTCGCCGCAGTGGTAGCACAGTGGGCGGTGGTTCGGGGTGCGCCAAACATCAGTTTTCCGTGGCGCGCGGTGGATCACTGGCGAGCGGGATGGTGTCGGAGGAGGCGGCAGTGGCTGGCTGCGAAACTGCGGAGGCGTTGGTCCTGGCGTGGGCGAGGAGCGGCGGTAGGTCGGTGTGCAGCAGCGGCGTGGTTCAGCGCCTCCGGTTGGAGCTGCTGTCATTGGGGAACATGAAGTGAGCGCTGTACCTTCTCGCGAACAATGTCTTCGAGGAAGGCGACCTTGGGCTGAGACGACGGAACATCCGGCGTACTTCTTCACGAACAATAGCCCTTATAGTATCGTGTATGTCGGCCGGGCCGAGTTGTCGGAACTCTTGGCCGTTTTTTAGTACCTGATCATGTTAGGGGCTGGGCTTTTTGGCGTGCATCTGGTGCTGTCATCATGGTGAATCAAGTTCGCATACTACGTTAAAAATTTGTGTGGGATGGATAACACAGTTTGGAATTAAACGAACATGATTAAGACTAATTTCAAATAAAGGAATAGTTCGGATTTAATTGCAGTAATAACGAAAACTTCTTAAATTTGGTTGCGAAAATTCTGTGGGGCCATCCTGGAGGTGGTGCAGTTAGATGTATGTGTGTGCATGTATGGGACCATCCTGGTAACAGTGCACCCAGACACTGTAAGTGTAGGGTTGTAGTGTCAGAATCGCTTCTAAAAAGTTTTTTCTAATTCTCCCGGACCGTCGTCGTCTAACGTCGTCGTCGTGGAAAGCAAGCGCATTTGTAGTGACCGACGTTTCCCGTGGGAAACACCGACGCATCACCGCATGCTTCGCACCTTCCCAGTTTTCACGTCAGTGGATCTGTCATGTGTGCCTCTTGTATGCTGAGGCACCCGCGAGAGGCACCTCCGAGATTTGCGCATCTCCAAAGGCAACTACTGCATATAAAGCCTCAACGCAACAGGTCTTAACAATGCCTCCGCCATGCCCGAGCGCGTAGCGCATCGCGCTTTGGAAGGAGGTGCGCTCGGCCCTAAGGTTTTCTTTTGTAGCGTTAGCTACACTGGCCGACTTGGAGCAGTTTCGCGTGCGCGTCCGAGAGCCGTGCTGCGCATGCGCGAGGAGCAGTGACGTCACACAGCTGGCGCACCAGAGCCACCGCCGCCGCGCGCGCCTCTCCGGTATGCGCATTCCACAGGAGTGACGTCAAAGTCACGGCAGCGCCTGCGCGCGCACAGCTGCGCGCCTCCGTTGTGCAGTCGCCGTCTGACACTGCGCCGGAGCCGCTTCATAGCGGAGACGTATCAGTGGGGGTATACATACAGCGGCGAGGAGGAGGAGGAGGAAAAGAAAAACGAGGCAGGGAGGTTAGCCAGTTGTCAGACCGGCTGGCTGGCGTTTGCCAGTGTGGTATATCCATGGAGAAGGAGAGAGCCGTCTTTGCGGCAATAGAGAAGCAACCTGACGTTGAGCAAAAATAAATATACTACATGTGTCACATAATGCGTATACCGTGTTGTGTCATTGAAGCAGCAGTAAGCACGATAATCAAGCTAATCTTAGACAACCAGGAAAACTAAGAATAATCAGCTGAACCTTAGCTAACGCTAAGTATATCCTGGCATAGGCGAGCTAAGCCGCTGCAATTTTTCTCATTGCCATGAAAATTATATGGACCGTCTCGGCGGGTTTTTGCCGTCCCCGTCGTGTCACGTACGCATAAAAATTTGAGGACCCTTAATATTCGGCTTGAAGAGTTGAATGTGATAGTGAAATCCCCCCTAGTGTGCACTTCGAAGACTCAGTGCATACTTATTAATGCGTGTTGTTACACACACACACGCGCACAACGGACAGACACAGACACACACACACGCGCGCACGACGTATCTAAAGTAATGGCAGAGGTTTTTTGTCTATTTAACAGCACTTTTATATCAACTTCATAAAAATTTTGAACAGTGATGTACTCACTGGTCCTGTATTATGAACTGCGCGTAGGCGTGACACTTTTATTGGTAAATGGTCACATTGCGTCGTCCTTCTTGCGTTAACTATCTGGCAGGTGTTCGATTTGTTCTTCTGGAGATGGCTTTTTTCCGTGATGGCGGGCGCGTCCGCCATTTTGGAGGCCATGCGACTATAGCAGAGCCTATATGCGGTCTCGTCGGATGCTCTGCATCCACTTTTTTTAGCATTTCATCCTCACGACACCATTAAGAAGTACTGCAGTTGCCATTTCACCGACCATAAGGCGATGATTTTTGCGATTGGCCGGAAGAGGTCTCCAGAAGAACAAGTCGAACACCTACCAGATAGTTACCGCAAGAAGGACGACGGAATGTGACCATTTACCACTAAAAGTGCCACGCCTACGCGCAGTTCATAATACAGGACCAGTGAGTAAATCACTGTACAAAATTTTTATGAAGTTGATATAAAAGTGCCGTTATTTTGAAGGCCATGGTAGTCGAGACATTGCTTGATATAGTTTGCGCTAGACGGACGTAGTTATCCAGTTTTGGAGCTGTTATTTTTTTCGGTCACGATTTTTCGATCACAGGAGACGCCGTCACCGACGGCGGTATTTCTGCGGAACGAGCTCTCTAACGCTATCGCGTTAAAACTATTACGTATATAGATGGAAATCTCCAAGAAATGTGTGACATTGCATTACGTTGTTTTCGTAATGTGTGACACGCTATACTGCGTTACGTTATTTTCGCGGGAACATCTGACGGGACAATGGGTTACATGGTGTTTGCAGAAACCTTTCACGTGGTATTGCGTTACGTGATGTTGCTGGAAACACGTCACGTGACAATGCGTTATTTCATTTCGGGGGCAGCACGTCACGTGACATTCCGCTACGGGATGTTGGCGTCACGTAACATTGCTTTACATTATTTTGGCAGAGGCTTGTCACGTGACTGTGTCGTCGCTTGAGTGGGAACGCGTCACGTGACTCTACATTAAGTGATGTTGATGGAAACATGTGACGTGATTTTTCGTGACGGTATTGTCGCGACATGTCATGTGATATTGGGTTATGACAGGGAAAATTGGCATCCACCTGTTTTGTAGCACGAGGCTACAAAACAGGTGGATGCCAATTTTCCCTGTCATAAACGTTACTCCACCTTGCGGGTTTCCGCAGAACTCATTTGTGATATTGGGTTACATGATGTTGGTAGAAACATGTCACGTGAGATTGCGTTATCTAATTTTGGTCAACATGTCACATTTTGGGGAACATGTCACATGAGTTTCGTGGAACCATGACATGCGACATTTCGTTACATTTCGCATGCCATTAGATAGTTTTAGTTTCACGTACGTAGAGGCTTTGGGTACGTAGAGTTTCTACGTGTAAGCAGTGCATGCGCAGAACATAGCGGCCGCGTGCTGGTCTCACGGACGCACGTGAGATTCGATTCTTTGCGTGCGTTTCTTGCGCACGTAGACAGCTTCGCGTGGGCGCTCGAACAAGATAAGCGTGTCGAGCGCGCGCAGATGGCTTGCATTGAAACACGGCGACAGGATGACTCGAGCGGCTCCGCGCCTTCGCTTTTCGAAGAGCCCCGCCACGGTGGTCTAGTGGCTATAGTACTCGGCTTCTGATCCGAGGGTCGCCGGATCGAATCCCGGCTGCGGCGGCTGCATTTCGATGGAGGCGAAATGTTGAGGCCCGTGTGCTGTGCGATGTCAGTGCACGTTAAAGAACCCCAGGTGGTCAAAATTTCCGGAGCCCTCCACTACGGCGTCTCTCATAATCAGAGCTGGTTTTGGGAAGTTAATCCCACATAACAACAACAACAACGCTTTTCGAAGAGCGAGGATACAGACCTGCTACGCGATGTGAGGGAACGCAACGCTTTCGAGGAAAACATGAGGCACACAGTGCGGTGGACAGAGATCGCTGTCCGCTTGACAGAGTCGCAACGAAAGGTGTTCAGCGCTCGCGCTGTTCGCGACCGGACGGACATGCTGTTCGCGCAACACGCCGAGTGAGACAGGAGAAACCTTCGAAGGTAATTCGCTTGGTGGTTTCCATTAAGTGTACAATGCACAATGCGAACTAGGGTGGTCAGTATGAAGTTTTCTTTTCTCCTAGTTTTCTCCTAGTTCGGGAACCGAGGAGGAGTATTCGGAAAGAGAGCAGTTGCTCCAATAAATGTTGACAATCGCGAAAGAGAACGGCTATAAAATAGTCTTTAAGAAGGCACCGTTGGGGCCTGGCAGCCGAAGCACATCAAACGTCAATAAAAGCACATTACTGGCTTGGCTGAAATACTCGTCTTGGAGTTGGTTACCGCAGTGTTCATGATTCCCAGCAGATGGAGCTACGTGGTAGCTCTCACCGCGCGTCGCTTACGTGTAGCTAAAGGCGTTTCAGATGGCGTGCAGGTAACGTACGTGGACTTTTCACGTTTGCGTACGTGAAGTCCCCACGTACATGAAACTAAAACTGTCTATTGCCTTAGGAGATTTTTCTGGGAACGTGTCACGTGAATCCGTGATCGTGGATTTGCCAGGGATATGTCAAGTGACACTGGGTTACGTTAAAATTAGCAGAAACATGTCACATGGCATGTAACGTGACATGCGTTACGTAATTTTAGCAGCACATGTCAGATGGCATTCTGTTACGTTATGTTGGTAGAATGATAACATGTGGCATCTCGTTCCCTGCATTTGGGGGAGCATGTCACGTTTGATTGCGTTCCATTATTTTGGCGGAAACATGTCACGTGTCATTACGTTAGTCACAGTGGGCGGAAATATGGCACGTGACATTGCGTTACCTGATTTTGAGCGAACACGTCACGTGGCATTCTCTTACGCAATTTTTCCGGAAACATGTTACGTGATTTTGGCGGAAGCGTGTCACGCGACACTACGCTATGTGATTTAGGCGGAAACATATCACGTCACATAGCATTACGTGACTGGTGGGAGCATGTCACGTGGCGATGTGTTATGCGATTTTGGTGGAAACATGTCACGTGACATTGTGTTATGCGTTGCGGCAGCAGCATTTCCCCCGACATTTCGTTGTTGTATTGGCGGGAACATGTCACATGATCACCCAAAATGATCTAATATCACGTGACATGTTTACAGAAACACCGCGCATCGCACTATCACGAGACATGTTCCCGCCACAATCACGAAGCGCAATGCCACGGGACTTTATTCCTTCAAAATGGCGTAGCTCAATGTCCCCTTGCACGTACTCGAGCTGCCTTCCACCGAAGATACCCTGCTTACATACTGACACGTGCGGTTGTTTTCGCGATCGCCGTTATCACCGTCCTGTGAATTGCGCGCTTGCTTTGATTGTTTGCGGCGAGCGCAGTTATCACTTTCTGTTATGCCAACGCAAACAGCGTTTATATTGCATGTCACTTCGGGAACCGTGTCGTCAATTCCTGAAACTTTGCAGGCTGACGCGCACACTTGACTAACTTCTGGAATTCCAGAGATAATGCGAGAACGCGTTAAGCCAAGTGTATAAAAGCCGACGCACTGCGCCGCTTGTCAGTCTTTCCGTCGACCGGTGACTGTTCACGCCGCTGTTGCTGCGAATTATGATTGGCCTTTTTTTGCTGGGCACAAGTTTGCCCAATAAACAGTTCACCTAACATCGGCTTGAGTCCTGCGTGCTTCCTCTCAAGTGCTGCGTGTGTCACAACCACTTGACAATACAGTTGAGCCTCAGAGGGCGCGCTGCTCTCTGTTGCTAGCCCACTACGTCGTGTTATGTGGGGTTTAACGGCCCACAAGCAGCTCTGATTATGAGACGCCGTAGTAGAGGGCTCCGGAAATTTCGACCACCTGAGGTTCTTTAACGTGCACTGTCATCGCACAGCACACGGGCCTCAACATTTCGCCTGCATCGAAGTGCAGCCGCCACCGCGGGATTCGGTCCCGGCACCCTTGGATCAGAATGCGAGTACCATAGCTACTAGACCACTGTGACGAGGCCTACATCGCGTGGGCCGGCGGCGGTATTTCTACCACGTCTTTCTACTGCATAGAACTGCTCTTACCGAGTAATTTGTTCCACCTGGCTCGCATATTGTCGCAACACCGGAGTTTCCCTCGCAACACAGAACTCGCGCGAACGCGTCTGCTGTTGGGTATCGTGTGTCTCAGCTTGCGGCTTCATCTGCGCAGAGCTGATAGTCGAAGCGGACAAGGCGACGGTGAGTTAAGGTAACTTTTATATACAGAACAGAGGCGTTACATTTTCGGCACTGGGGCCGACAGCTTATTGGGCTCGCACTGAGGTGCGATGACGACCCGGGATTTCTTCAGTCGCTCTCCCTCGTCCCTCCGCGGCTTGCTTCTTTTATAGCCCCTTTTGACCCCTTGCATCAGCCAGTAGGTCGAAGCCTCCAATCAGGAACCGCCGTTGGTTGCTGGCCGGGATCCGACCCGTGGGTGAGAGGGCTTGCGCGCAGGTGCGTGAGGAATTGCCGTCGATTGCGTCAGGCGCACCGCAAGAGTAGCCGTGGATTGCATCAGACAGTCTACCGATGTTGACGCCACTTGCATCAGACGTTCTACCAGCTTAAATACTTTGCCGGAGCAATGAAGGTTGGAGTTGAGAGCCCTGGCATTACAGCACCCCCGCCGCCAGACAATGCGCCGGAAAGAAGAGCTGCTTCCACGTGGCTCGGATGCCGGGGGCGCTCGTTCGCCAGGTCCATCCAGGTTCACCTCCAGTGCCCTCCGGACAGATGGCCCCTGGCTCCGTTCCGTGAACAGATCCCATTCTTCAGGCAGGATCCCAGCTCCACTGGCTTGTCGCCAAGATGAGTCGACTAGCTTCGCTCGTCTCTTCTGACGATCTTTGGCCGCAAGACTTGTTGATGGTTCTGCAACTTGTCAAGAACGGTTCGACAACAGGCAACACACGACACAAGCAAGTGCCTTCAGTCACCCGACAGATCACCAGACATAATATTGCATAATATATTCCTAGCTGTGTCTATCGAAATTTCGTTCCCTCTACATCAAGAGGCACATGTGGGACACAAAACTCTTAAAACCAGAACTCAGAATATTACACGTGCTACAAACGCAATGAAATAGAATACAAAATGAAGTTGGCCCCTTGAGATCACTCAGGATAGGATCGCTCGGCTGAGGCCGCAATGAGGACAAAATTTTGCCCCGATCCGCCAGCGTAAGACCGAAAGGATAACTGAAGATGGTACTGATTAGAACGCACGGCTCAGAGCGTCTGCGTTAGCGTTTAGCTTTCCTTTCTTGTAACGAACGTCTAAGTTGTGCTGCTGGAGTATCATGCTCCACCTCAGTAACCGGCCACTTTTAGACGACATGTTATTCAACCAGGTTAGAGGACAGTGGTCCGTTTCGACCACAAACTTCGAACCGGAGACATAACAGGCCAGCTTTTGAACGGCCCAAACCAGGCAGGCGCATTCCTTTTCTGAGGTACTATATGCCTCTTCCCTGCAGCTCAGCTTTCGGCTTAAACACAAAACTGGTCTTTCGTTACCACCGCTGTCTTCCTGGCACAGTATAGCTCCCATTCCGCGATCACTCGCGTCGCACTGAATGATAAAGCCTTTGGAAAAGTCGGGTGCCATGAGAACGGGCTTTTCGCTTAAGGCTTGTTTCAGCGTGCAGAACGCTTTCTCTTTTTCTGAGTCCCACGTCACTTTAACCGGCTCCGACTTCCGAAGTGCATCAGTTAAAGGGCTGGCAATGCAAGAGTAATTCGGCACGTAATGCTGATAGTATCCAGCTAGGCCCAAGAAAGCCCTTATCTCTGATTTGCTGGTAGGTCGTGGATAGTTCATGACGGCGGCTACCTTAATTTCTGAAGGCCTACGCCGGCCACGCCCCACAACGTGTCCCAGGTAAGACACCTCACTGCATCCTAGGTGGCATTTAGCAGGTTTCGCGGTAAGACCTGCTTCTTTCAACTTGTTCAACACGACTCGCAAATGCTCGATATGTTCTTCCCAGCTGTTTGAGAAGATGGCGACATCGTCGAGATACGGAAGTGCGAACTCGGACAGGCCATTAAGAACGCGGTCCATTACACAAGAAAAACAATAAGGCGCATTTTCAGTCCAAAACTCAGCATGAGTGGACGATACGTTCCGAATGGAGAAACGAACGCGGCGTAGCGGCTAGCGCGCTCCGTAAGAGGGACCTGCCAATACCCTCGCACGAGGTCTAACGTGGAAATGTAATTTGACTTTGACACCATTTCCACCCTTTCCTCTACATTTGGTATCGGGTAAGTCTGGTCTCTAGTTATGGCGTTAAGACGACGATAGTCGATGCATGGTCTAGGATCTTTTCCCGGCACTTGAACCAATATTAGAGGAGATGTATAGTCACTCTCACCCGGTACTATGACTCCCAACTCAAGCATTCTATCGATCTCACCTTTCATGATCTGCTTTTGCACAGGGGAACACCGATACGGCTTACTACGAATTGGTTCCTCAGACGTAAGCTCGATGTCGTGTTTAACCACCATCGTGTTTCCGGGACGGTCGGAAAACACTTCTTTAAATTCCGAAACAATCCTTCTCAAATCTTCCTTCTGGGCTTCACTTAACCTTGGCTCCAGGTTCAGCTGTTCCAACATTACCTCTGAACCCCTATCGGTTAGATCCCTAGAAGTAAGAATGTCTGCTCCTTCCTCCTCTGAAGCATTCAAAAGCAGATTTACGACCGCTTGACGTTGAACGTATGGTGTCATCAAGTTGCTGTGGTAAATTTTGTTAGACCGCCTTCCTAACTTCACTTCGTAGTTGGTATCGGAAAGCTTAGATATTACTTTAGCGGGCCCCTCCCAGTGAACCTCAAGCTTGTTCTTCTTGGACGGCCGCAGCAACATTACCTGACTTCCCACTTCGAAGGTACGTTTTTTTGCTAATTTGTCGTAGTACTCCTTCGACAATACTTGTGCCGCCTTCATATGGCTCTCCACAAGATCTTTTGTTTTTCCGAGCCTCTGAAAGAGGTCCAAAACATACGCAACTACATTAGGGTCCTCATCAAATCCCTCCCAGGATTCGCGTAGCATTCGCAATGGCGTTCTTAAACTCCGGCCATATACAAGCTCTGCGGGGCTAAACCCAGTGCTCTCATGGGGAGCAGATCTCAAAGCAAACATAGCGGGAGGAATACATGCTTCCCAGTCGCATTTGTGCTCATAGCAAAGAGCTCTCAAAATCCGTTTCAGAACTGAATGCATACGCTCTACCGGATTAGATTGCGGATGATGGATTGAGCTGTGGACCACCTTGATTCCGCATCTGTCCAAAAAGGTAGAGGTAAGGCAACTGGTGAAGACGCTGCCGTTGTCGCATTGAATTTCAGAAGGAAATCCGACACGCGCGAATATCGAGAGCAGAGCGTCCACGACATGAGGAGAATTGAGCTCCCTAAGTGGTACCGCTTCTGGAAATTTTGTGGCTACACAAAGGGCCGTCAAGATGTATCGACAACCTTGCCTTGACTCTGGCAATGGCCCGACGATGTCGATTACTAGGCGCCGATAAGGTTCTGTTATAAGTGGCACAAGCTTCATGGGTGCCTTCCACTTGTCGGTGGATTTCCCCACCATCTGACAAGTGTCGCAAGAGCGCACAAAGTCTTCGGTGTCCTTCCAGCATTTCGGCCAGTAAAACTCAAGGGAAATTCTAGCCTTGGTCTTCTTTAAGCCTAGATGCCCTGCCCACGCGTTTTCATGCGCAAGCTCCACTAGCTGGCGACGATACTTTGCGGTATCAAGAGCTGCTCATACTTGCGACCTTTCACATCTGTGTAGCTACGGTAGAAAAGCCCTGATTTCTCATAAAAAGAAACATTCTTTTTCTTAGTACCTGATTTTACACTTTCCATCAGCGCTTTAATCGAGAAGTCCTCACGCTGTTCTCTAATGAGTGTCTCTCGATCAACCTTCGACAGCTCACACCAGCTTTCAGCTACAGGTGAGAGTGTAGTGCCCGTCTCGCCCAACGGCGCCACTTCGGTTTCTCCGCCGACGGAAACGACGCTAACCGCTCGCGCTACGGGCTGCTCGAGTAACCCAACCCGAGAGTCGTCTGTACGAGGCGCAGTAGACTCGCAGCCAAGGTCACGCAGCTCGGCCGCTTTTGCAGGTGATGTTTTACTACATGGAACGAGATCAAGTTCCTGTGAAAGCTTCCGCGCTTGCGATCGCGTGAGGGCCATGTACGCAATGCTGGAAAAGAACGATTTACCCTGCTCTTTGAGAAGCTGCTCAGAGTTATTCGAAAAAAGATAAGGAAAACAATCGGGAAGCGCGGCAGACACAGCCGCTTCGGTGTGAAGCTTGCCAAAAGAGCCTTCAATGACCACCGTCGCAATCGGTAAGCAAGCACTCTGCTCCTCGGCGACTTGCCTGATCCACGCGCATTCTCCTGTAAAATCGTTCGGAGACACAAACGAAGGGTGGACAACATCCATGGTTGCCGCTGAGTCTCGAAGTGCCCGACACGTTTTCCCATTGACACTAATCTCTTGAACATACGGCTCTAACAATTGTATGTTCTTTTCAGATTCCCGGATTGTTGCAAAAGCAAACTTTTGTTTACAATTTAACGCGATGTGCCCTTCCTTTTTGCAATGATAACAGATTAGCGGCTTCCGTGACTCAAACGCCCGTGTGGTATCAGTGCGCTGCTTGAGAACCTCACCTGATTTCTGCGCTTCCGTTTGCCCATCCCTCACAGTCTCCTTCGTAAGAGACGGGTCTTTTCTCAAATTACGATTCGGGAAAGGTTTCCGTTCATCAGGCTTCCTTGGGAAGCCCTCCTTTCTCTCAGCTTTTTCCACGCGCACTGCCCTACTATGCAAGTTTCGGCGAGTGTAGTACTCTTCAGCTAACTCTGCTGCCTTGTTTAGCTGTACTTCGCCAAGCTTATCCTGCAGCCAAAGCTTGACGTCATCCTCGATGCAGCGGTAGAATTGCTCCAATGCAATGCATTCCACCACTTTATCGCGATCGTCATAAACATCTTCGCCCTTGAGCCATTCAACTAAATCGGCTTTAAGACGAAACGCGAAGTCAACATGGGACTCGTTACCCCTTTTCGCATACCGGAACCTTTGTCGGAAAGCCTCGGGTGACAGCTTATATCGTCTCAAGAGAGCCTCCTTAACCTCGTCATAGCTCTCAAACGCCTCCCTCGATAAGCATGTTATCACGTCGGATACTTCCCCGGGAAGCAGAGCTAACAGGTTCTGTGCCCAAAGAGACCGCTCGATGGCATTTCGCTCACAGACGTGTTCGAACTTGACGAGATACTTCGCCATGTCCTCGCCTACTACGAACGGTGGCAGTTGGTCCCGAATTCTATGTCCACTGACCGGTACCGTTGCAGAAGCTACGCTAGGCGCCTGCGAACACTGTCGGAGCGCTAATTCTATTCTTTTCATCTCGAGGCGCTCTTGTCTTTCGGCCTCCTCGCGCTCACGGAGTTCTCTTCTTTCGGCCTCCTCGCGCGATTCCTCTCAAGAATCGCTTGTTTTCGCTTCGCACGGCCCAGAGTAAGGCCGAGTTCCTCACAAATTTCGATGAGTTCCTTCACTTTAAGGTTCTCCATCGTTCACACTAGCCTCTTGCTGTTCGCCCTTGTTTAGAATATACTTGCCGAACCCACTATAAGTCTACTAGCAAGACACGCAAGCAATTCTCAAAACTGCCGTGTTTACACCCTCCGCATTAACTTTGGTTTCAAAGCGCTCCTTCTTGGTTCGAAACAATCAAAGCTCACTCCAATGCTTCACACAAGCCTTCTCTAAACTACTATAACCTGTGCTAGAGAAGTCTGGTGAACTGAGGGGAAAACATCAGGCACTCACCGCATCGAGGTAGCTGACGCCGGTCGATCCCGCAGCTGCCATCCACTCTTGGGTATCGTGTGTCTCAGCTTGCGGCTTCATCTGCGCAGAGCTGATAGTCGAAGCGGACAAGGCGACGGTGAGTTAAGGTAACTTTTATATACAGAACAGAGGCGTTACATTTTCGGCACTGGGGCCGACAGCTTATTGGGCTCGCACTGAGGTGCGATGACGACCCGGGATTTCTTCAGTCGCTCTCCCTCGTCCCTCCGCGGCTTGCTTCTTTTATAGCCCCTTTTGACCCCTTGCATCAGCCAGTAGGTCGAAGCCTCCAATCAGGAACCGCCGTTGGTTGCTGGCCGGGATCCGACCCGTGGGTGAGAGGGCTTGCGCGCAGGTGCGTGAGGAATTGCCGTCGATTGCGTCAGGCGCACCGCAAGAGTAGCCGTGGATTGCATCAGACAGTCTACCGATGTTGACGCCACTTGCATCAGAGGTTCTACCAGCTTAAATACTTTGCCGGAGCAATGAAGGTTGGAGTTGAGAGCCCTGGCATTACACTGCAAATGCCAGAAAGTACGCGGGAGCTTGCTGTCGCAGTGCTGGCCGAAATCTCGCCCAGCACAGCACTTGGAGAATCGGGGTTTAGGGTCTGCACTTAGCTCCTCGTGGAGCTTCTTTCTAAAGCGGTGTCTATATTCAGGGCGCCTCCGGGCATGTGTCATTGACTGCACACTCATGTTAATGCGATAGCATTAAAGAGCACGTTTCGCAGAATTTGCGGCGTCGGCGTCGTTCCTTATGAGGAGAAAATCACCGTTGGCCGCTAGCGAAAATTCGAGCTAGATAAAAAGGAAAAATCAACCTGCGTGCCGAGTTGGAATCGAATGTGAGACCACTCGCTCCGGATAGCGATGTGCTGCGCGCCAGACCACGCTGCAAGCATTCAGATAACCACAGATGGCGAACCATTTATATACACCCATACCCGTTGGTGATACGCACATCTCTGACGTGCGTCTCGGAGGTATCTCAGCGTCGAAAAGGCTTGACTGTCACCCGCGAGATGGCGCAAAGGGTCCACGGTGCCTATTTGGGCGCACATACAGGGACACTAGCGGCGCCGTGTTTCGCTGCCCGGCATGCATGGAGCAGGCAGGAGGACGCTTGCACTTGGCTCAAGGGTGTGGTCGTTTGTGGGTGCGCCTGTGCTAGCGAGCGTGAAGACCTTCAGTCACCTATGTTGACACGTTTGTGATGGATTCTGTGCTGTGTACAAGCGCCAGGCAAACTGCGGTGACTTCATCGAGTTTTCACGGCGCATCGCCACTTTGTACAATGCGCATTACAAGGACAACAGAAGAGGACACACACAGCGCTGACTTTTAACAACCTTTATTTGCGGAAACGGGGCCCATGTATAAATAAGTATTGAGGCGACAGGCGTACAAGGGTTGATAGGAAACACGTGTTGGTAACAAGGGATGACAGTTAAATTTTCATATGCTGGTACAGTGCAAGCAAAGACAACTTAGTAATGATAACTGTTCAGATATGATATTTCTTTCTGTTATAGCGCTACTGAAGGGGAACTCACACACGAGCTGCCTAATTTTGTTTTGTGGTACGCTTCGATAATTTCGCGTGTCAGCTGCGATTGGTGGTTGCTCAGCGCCGTGCAACGCGTAAGGAGAGGCACACTTGTGTGTGTCCTCTTCTCTTGTCCTTGTGTCTTGCGCGCTGTACTCATTTCAGAATAAACGGATCAGCTTGTGTTGTCTGGTCTTTCAAGATATATAATGAGAGAGAGAGAGAGATTAGCTCAGTGATGCTCAGACCAGCACATGCTGTTAAATGACGGCAGGAATACGGTTTATATGCACAGAACGATCAAAAAATCGACTCTTCTTTACTTACAGCATTAACGGTCACCTTGTACGAAAAGTTTCACAGTTTGAGTATTTGGGTGTCATGAGAAGCAGCGGCATTAGCTGGTACGCGCATGTGCCACGCATATCTTAGAATGCACTAAATAAAATGTTCTTCCTGAAACTACCGCTTTCAAGTTCTACGATATCCTGCTTACACCAGCCGCATCCGACCAATATTAGAATATGCCAGTGTTGCACGATTTCCTCATACGAGCAATAACATTCTTACGCTTCATATGGTTCAAACGAAAGCTGTATGGTTCATTTTATTTTCAGTCGTTTTAGGCGTACCAATTTTCTTACAGAACTTCGACGCGCTGGCCTCGCGACATTCTCTAGCGGAGCCCAAGTGCGCAGGTTGAAATTCTTGTATTTATCCTTGCACAAACGCATCAAGATAAATCGCAGGTCATTTGTCAGGTACTCTTTCCGACAAACGCGTCGCAATCATAGGCTTCACTTTACACGTAGACTTCACTTTAGAGGAATTTTATTGCACTAATAATATATTTCGCTTCATTTTTCTTCCACAAGCTGTAAGAGATCGGAAATCCTTACACGAATTCAGTGTTTTTTTCTACCATCTATATAAATTTGCGCTGAATTCGTAGAAGCCACTATCTGATACGCGCACATAATGTGTTGCTGATTGCTTTTTTTTTCTTTATTGGTGCTGTTACCATTCTGAATTATAAGCCTTGTAAAACTGATGTGGTTATTTTTTGTCTATATTTTTTCCCTTTTGGGGGACCATGTGCTCTGCAACTTATATCACATTTTTTCTGCAGTTCGTTTGTGTGCTTGCTCCCGTATACATATACTCAGTAACCTTCTTAACCAGCCCTAAATCTTTTATTACAGCATGGACGAGTGCGAGGTTTCATGTGATCGCATATGCATTATGGTTCAAGGCACAATGGTCTGCTTGGGAACATTGCAGCATCTGAAAAATAAATTTGGGAAAGGTTGCACCATCCAATTCCTGCTTCCCGACACTGCAGCCATAACTTCCGAGGAATTAACAAAGCGTGTACGCAAAGCCTTCACTGACATGAGCGTCTCGAATGCCAATCCAGTAAGTATTTGCATTGCGTAATATGTCGTTTGCGTTAGTAGAGTGCGTATGCACAGTGTACTGGCAGCGGCCACACTGAGCGTATTTACGATGTACACCTTCCTTGGAGCAGGCGTGTTGCGTGCGCAATGTATCGCCGTCAACCTCTTGAAGGTTACGTTACAGTTCAAGTAAAAAGCATTGCGCACAGTCAGAATATTGCTGACGTGTCCTATCAGATGAATTATCTTCAGCCAAGAAAACGATACCAATGAATACCTCAGAGGATAAGGTTCTCTTAGTGATTACAGAGCTGCAATCACTCGGCACGCAATTGACATTACAGTAGTGTGCTATTGTATGCAATTGCAGAATTGTATCTCATTGACATTACTTAGATTCGGCGCTCACTATTCCTTTCAAGAAACTAGTTCCCGCTGAACTAAATGGCTTCTATTTTCAGATTCTGATAACAGCCCCCAACTGTCATGGCTACATTTCTTGGAGAAGGGCTCAAACTCCTAAAATATAATTTCGCGATGTAAAAATTCAAGAAATATTTTTCCTATTTGTAAAATAGAATACAGGTGATGCTCTCACTTTCGGCCTGATCTATCGTATTAATTTTTCTTTGCAGCAACTTCTCGAAATCCAGACTCGCGAGAATCTTCCATGGAGTGTTCTTTTCCACAGAATTGAAGTTCTGGACAAGGAGATCGGGTTTGAGCGCGTACTTGCTTCGGATAACACTTTGGAGCAACTGTTTATTGGGTTTGCTGAAAAACGTGAAAAAGACAAGCATGAGATTGCCAATGTGGAATCAACACTGCCAGCGTCAAAGTCAGCATCACCCAGAGGATCAACAGCTTCGTCAACCCCCATCATTATTCGCTTTACCTGATCGTCTGGCGGTGTAGAGCTGCTGCTCTGATAATTTAAACATGTACAACCTTACTGTGAACAATCTAATTCGCGCTGATTCGAAAGATGAAATTCCAAAATATGTATTATCTACTGGTAATAAATGCTTACACAACCTAATATAGGTAATCACTTTCTCATTTGATATTTGCTTAAATCCAGGGGCATTTATTAATAGACTGTTCTCGTTATTGCGCTGTATTGTTGAGTACCTCGGCGTGCTTATCTTCTTGTGCATTTGGGAACCTGCGTACCCGGAAGGAGGTGCCAGGTAGGGAGATGCAGCCCGTACTACGCGCGTGTGGGCAACATTTAGCAGAACAGAAAACAACCAGTCTTGTGTTTTTTACGAATGTAACTGAATTACGATTCAAAAGGATTGTACGAATGCTGCTCAGTCATTTATTATACTGGCTACCTGCGGACGCAGTTATTCTTATCCCATGCAGGGTAATGTAATTGCACCACAGTGACCATGGCAGTGTTTGTTCTCTATTGCGGATTATAGTTAGGCGCTGCTTCAGCTATAATATGGGTCACTTGAGGGGGCCAGATTACGTATTGCGCTAATTTAGGCACACATATTACTTCGCCAATAATTTATTAATAATCATCAATCATCGCCTTCCTTCGACACATGCCGCAACGTCAGCTCCGCATTAGCCTGATCCTATGATTGCATATTATTGTGGCTTAATCTGCGGCTGGCATAGAGTTTTGAAACACAAAAGACACTACAAGAATGCTGTAACTTTCATTGTATCAACATTAACGTTACAATCGCCCACGAATTAAATAAAGAGGGAGATGTACCAGTGACATCCATCTTGTGTAAATGGAGGAGTAAGCTCTCTATTTTATAATGATATCAGCACCAGTGCGGGACCTAAACAATTTCCTTTGTACTGGTTAGTTGCGTGATTACGTACATAGATCATGCTGCTCTCTCCGACGTCGTCTTTCCATCTTCGATCAACCACATATTGGCAACCTGCGGATGCGCGCCGTGGAGGGGGTAAAAAAAAACGTGGCTGATCCCACTGTCAAAGGAATCAGTATAAAACGAAACTGAAATATGTCTTCGCATAAACAGTTGAATGTTCGTTGTTGCCCACTGCTGCCGGTGTTTGGTACGGCACCGTCCTACGTGGATAAATCCACGTTCACGCATCGCATCCATAACATCAAGGGCCAACCCTTTGTGGCAACTGAAGTGGTTCACCTAATAACTGGACAAGGTTCATAGCAAACGCCGCCTGACAAAGGCACCACTCATATTTGCTTGCGCCACATTGACCTGCCAAAGTCGTTGCCGTGCTTTAGCGCCTAAAGAAAAGATTTTCTTGTTCCCATCACGCTCGAAGAGTGGTACGCCTACAAACGCTACTCACGACGCAAGGTGACCGCTGCTCTACAACGGCGCTATCGGCGCAAATACGCTAGAACCTGTACGAACGCGGCTATGCACACTGCTCCGCACGCGTGTATCGAGGCGGACTTTGGAACGCGCCGGGTATGGTGCCGCCATCCAGGAGATGCGAAGCCAAGCTGTAGCGATTCACTTTACCTCACCTCGATGGCAGCATTCTTACAGGCAATGTGCGCCTCGATGTGGGCGCGCTGAGACGGAAGCCGGGCGAGAGCGTCGAGGAACACAAGGAATATAAGGCGCGTTCGTATTTGGTTCCAGCTTGTGCGGCGTTAAAGCAGTGGTAGTGCACCGGCTACATTTAATTGTGGAGAGGGGGTGGGGGGCGGCGAGTTCGATTCCACGCACGTCAACAGAAATGTTCGGGATTGTTTTTTATTGTTCTTATATCTTTACTGCGTCGTATTCGTTACAGTAGTGACGTATGGGGTCGCGATGGACCCAGGCATAGAACACTTTCGTGTTAATAGATGTCACGTCGTTAACTAACAACTGCCAATTGCATTTTTCGGCTCATCAATTGTGCAATCTAGCGCGCGCAAATTACCTAAATATTGAAAAGACCCACAGCGCACTATAGATATTAATTATTGCAGGTCCAGGGCATCATGATAATCAATGAGAATTGGGCAATGGATCAGGTTAAATAACGTGAATGCGCCACGCCTCAGAGCCATGCATGGAAAACTGACGGCAGATAATTCGTTCGCACATTAACTAATACATTTACTTAAGCTCTCCTATCAAGATATCTTGAGCAATCAGTGAAAGAGAAATGGCGTTATTGTCTGGAATACGGCGTCCGAATTGTGTACACAATAAATCATATTTCGGCGTCCGCGCGCCAGTAAGTTAGCTCCATGGTAAAGCAGTTATGTAAACTTACTCTCTCACAAAATGAAAACACGCTGTCGCGCTGGTAGTTATCCATTACATCTATCCCGATAAGGTGAAACACAGCTGGCTGAGCATTATTCCTAGGAAAAAACTATACTGAGTCATCTCTTTACACACACATTTAAACGTTTCAATCGCCCACGAATTAACTAAAGAGGGAGATGCACCAGTGATATCCATCTTGTGTAAATGGAGGAGTAAGCTATGTTATAATCATATCAGCACCAGTGCGGGACCTAAACAACTTCCTTTGTACTGGATAGTTGCATGATTACGTACATAGATCATGCTGCTCTCTCCGACGTCGTCTTTCCATCTTCGATCAACCACAAATTGGCAACCTGCGGATGCGCGCCGTGGAGGGGGTAAAAAAAACGTGGCTGATCCCACTGTCAAAGGAATCAGTATAAAACGAAAGTGAAATATGTCTTCGCATAAACAGTTGAATGTTCGTTGTTGCGCATTGCTGTCGGTGTTTGGTACGGCACCGTCCTACGTGGGTAAATCCACGTTCACGCATCGCATCCATAACATCAAGGGCCAACCCTTTGTGGTAACTGAAGTGGTTCACCTAATAACTGGACAAGGTTCATAGCAAACGCCGCCTGACAAAGGCACCAGTCATATTTGCTTGCGCCACATTGACCTGCCAAAGTCGTTGCCGTGCTTTAGCGCCTAAAGAAAGATTTTCTCGTTCCCATCACGCTCGAAGAGTGGTACGCCTACAAACGCTACTCAGGACGCAAGGTGACCGCTGCTCTGCAACGGCGCTATCGGCGGAAATACGCTAGAACCTGTACGAACGCGGCTATGCGCGCTGCTCCGCACTCGTGTATCGAGGCGGACTTTGGAACGCGCCGGGTATGGTGCCGCCGTCCAGGAGATGCGAAGCAAAGCTGTAGCGATTCACTTTACCTCACCTCGATGGCAGCATTCTTACAGGCAATGTGCGCCTCGATGTGGGCGCGCTGAGACGGAAGCCGGGCGAGAGCGTCGAGGAACACAAGTAATGTAAGGCGCGTTCGTATTTGGCGCTTGTGCGGCGTTAAAGCAGTGGTAGCGCACCGGCTACATTTAATTGTGGAGAGGGGGCTGCGAGTTCCATTCCACGCACGTCAACAGAAGTGTTCGGGATTGTTTTTTATTGTTCTTATATCTTTACTGCGTCGTATTCGTTACAGTAGTGACGTATGGGGTCGCGATGGACCCAGGCATAAAACACTGTCATGTTAATAGATGTCACGTCGTTAACCAACAACTGCCAATTGCATTTTTCGGCTCATCAATTGTACAATCTAGCTCGTGAAAATTACCTAAATATTGAAAAGACACACAGCGCACTATAGTTATTAATTATTGCAGGTCCAGGGCATCATCATAATCAATGAGAATTTGAGCGCTGGATCAGGTTGAATGCGCCATGCCTCAGAGCCATGCATGGAAAATTGACGGCAGATAATTCGTTCGCACATGAACTCATACATTTACTAAAGCTCTCTCATCAAGATATCTTGAGCAATCAGTGAAAGAGTAATGGCGTTATTGTCTGGAATACGGCGTCCAAATTGTGCACACTAAATCATATTTCGGCGTCCGCGAGCCAGTAAGTTAGCTCCATTGTAAAGCAGTTATATAAACTTACTCTCTCACAAAATGAAAACACGCTCTCGAGATGGTAGTTATCCATTACATCTATCTCGATAAGGTGGAACACAGCTGGCTCAGCATTATTCCTAAAAAAGAACTATACTGAGTAATCTCCTTTACTGTAACACTTACGCACATGTTAAAAGTGACCAATTCCGGAAAAGTAAGCACGGTGAAGCTCACGAAGTTTAACTTTCGCTCTCTGGCCACCTTCTTCCTGGCGGCCCTCCGCTGTTGTACTAAGAGGCGCGATAGGCACCCCTTTTGCTTATTCATAATTATAACTGTGAAAGACAAACAAAATAGGTGCTCGTGTCACGTGATTCCGCTAGCTGTTGTAAGCCAAACTCCTTTGAACGCGCCAAAGGGACATAATATACTGGTAGACAAGGCGGACAGGAGAAGCACAGACTAGCAGCAATGTTTTGCGCAATGTATTCTTTATAGACTTGCACTAACTCGCCCAACGAGTTCTAAAATAAGAACTCCACTGAAGTCTTGTCGCGTAGGAATAGGCGCACACAGTTACCAGGCCATTGGACGTTGCTTGCATGCAGTAACATTTAATAAAACTTGAAAGTATATTCATGTATGACTTGCCTACGACGTAACTGGGGCCCATTGCCCATAATTCTTAACTGTATCTTTTTTGACAAGGCTTCGTGGTTCTCACCTGACGTCCCCTCATTGCTGTATTTCTTTCTTCATAGTTCCTCCCTTTCACTTCTTTCACGCGTGATGAGATTTCGGGAGCGCTTTCTCAGATGGACTGAGGCACTGAGGACAACGATGTAGAATGAACGCTACTTTGCAAATAAACACAAGGAATTCATAAACGTAAGAGAAATATAACAGTTCGCAACGAATCGAAAATTAACAAAAACAAATGCTACAACTTAATTCATCCTCAATGGTAAACATTCTTCTAAGTTAGCTCATGTTTATTTATAAACTGTGGGGCCGGGTCCCGCTCGACGCTATGTTTAGCGTGGAATGTGCTCGCATCCTCCTCTCCCAGCTGGACGGAGCGGCTACCATTGCGGGCTGGCCGCCTCGCTCCGTGTGGCTTTAACTAGGCTGCCATTGGGCAGCACGAATTTCTGACGTTTGCGCGTTTCTGGTTTTGGAGATGCCTCGGGAACTTGCTGGGGCTTGGAGAGGTGCGCACGTACTTTTTTGGCCCTCCGGCCGACCAGGCCATCGGTCGGATGGCGTGCCTGTGTAAGCTCCAGTGACCTACGGCAGAGGCTGGCGATCTGCGCCCATCTACGTATGTTCCTTTCTTTTAGGGGCGAAGCTCCTTAAAGCGGCACCCGTTCGTCCCTCGTAGTCGTAGTCGTAGTGCGTAACCAGTCTTACGCTTTGACCTCCAAGGTGGTGCCGGTGGGAGATTTCTCCTGTGCGTTGTTGAAAAATAAAAAAAATTCGCAGCGTGCGCGTTAACTAAAAGCCGAATTCTTCTGTCTCACATTCCCCATTAGCAGCCATTGGCATGTTCCAGTAGGAAACGTTAGTAGAAGTAGAAGTGTTAAAAGCCGACTTCTGCTGTCTCTCATTCCCAGTAGCAGCCATTGTTTACCTCCAAGGTAGTGCCTGGTGAGATTTCTCCTGTGCGTGATTAAACAATAGAAATTTTGTTCAAAACGCCGTTGATTGATGAAATAAACCAACGAAAGACGCCAGATGTTTTCTAAAAGCAAAACGAAAAGACGCCAGATGTTTCTAAAGCAAAACGAAAAGACGCCAGCTGCTTAACGAAAGACGCCAGATGTTTCTAAAGCAAAACGAAAAGACGCCAGCTGCTTAACGAAAGACGCCAGGTAAAGCAATGGTTTTCATCTGCAACCAGTGCAAGAACCACTTAGCTTACATTGCACCGACCACAAAGCGGTCATAATGAAAGGACAACGGAAACCAGCAATAAAAGTTTGATAAAACATTTAATCATTCGTTTCACGTCATTTTTATCGGGCGAATTAACGGAAGAAATTTCACGGTTTAACCGATGATAACTTCCAGGAGCTTCGCCCAATCTCATCATCATTCACCTCGTGGATCTGCCGTCAATTTTTCTATTTTCCCTTTCTCGGGGCGCGGTCGCGGGTGCGCTGGCCGGGGTTAGGTGCTTCTCTCTTGCATGGTCTTTGGTGATTTCTGTGTGCTATTCTGTGTTCGCGTGTTGTTCTTTGTTACTATCCTTCGTTTGTGTTATTGTGTTCGCGTGTTGTTAATCGTTATCGTTGTTGTTCTTTGTGTTTAATTCGACTTTAGATTCGGCCTTGTTATTGTTTGTATTATTTTAACGTTTATTAAATTACCATGCTGGGAGAGTTGCGCCTAATGTTCTCCTATTTCGCCGCGTGCGACGGTTCATGCTGCCCTGCCGCGAGACGGGCCGCGGGCTGACGCGCGCGGCAACGCGGCGATGCATGGCTGAGATAGCGAGCGCGCGGACGCGACGACCTCATTCTCTGCTCGTTGAGTGCTCGAACCCACTGCAAGGGGTTGCTAGCGGCGATGCCGCTGCTAGGAGTTGTATTTAGTAGAATAACCCCTACAAAACTAACGTTTATTCTTCCAATGTCGTCATCAAGCATGCCTCAGTCCGTCTGAGCAAGCGCTCCCGAGATCTCATCATCCGTCGCAATTGGCGAACCTGTGCCAGGAATCCATTTCCTGTCCAATCAATGATACTTGGGAATTTCGGAGATGGGTTCGGAACGTTTGGCGGCGGTAGCAAAGGATCTAGGAATCAGCAAGGAGGAAACGTTGAAGTTTGTGACAATGCCCAAAGAAAGCAAGATAAGCAAATGGCACGAGGAAAGAGGAATGCGAGTACCAAGAGAATCAGGAGTGCGAATTTTTTTTTTTTTGCAAGGAAGTGCTTTATTTTCTTCGCATGAACTTGATTACACAGGTATCTGGACCGATAGCCAGAGAAGGCTAGTTTCTGCTCTAATGTCAAAATATAACAGACTGATCAGCTGCAGAATTTAACAGCAGAGTTTCGGAACAGGCCTTGTTTTATAACAGACAAGGAACAAGGTAATGTTCCTAAATAATTGGTGCAAGTAATTTAATGATTCTGGTTATCAAGAAAAAAGAATTTGCTACAATGCTTAAGATTACGTGCGGTTTTAACCTCTAGGGATAAATGATTCCACATTTTTGTGCCACTGAATTCAATTACCCTTTTGCCATATACATTATAACATTTTGGTTAATTGAGGTTACTTTTCGAAGCATGACTAGTACCGCGAGTTGGAAAAGAAAAGACGTTTTCAGGAATAGGAATGTTATTGCACAATATGTTAAGTGCATTTGAGATCTTATGCACAGTGGCTTAACCGATAACACATGTTCTGTTTGGAAAATGTCATTTAATGTATCACTGCTGTAGGTTGAAGTGCTAATTATTTTCAAAGCCCTTTTCTGCAGTTTATGTAAAGGTTGTAAGTAAGTCATGAAAGTAACGCGCCATGATTCCAAACAATAACTAATATGGCTATGGCGAAACGCATAGTAAAGGGATTTGGGTACTTCATGAGGGAAATATTGTGTTGCTTTCATTAGAGAGTAGAAACCGTATGCGACCTTCTTGCATATACTATGAATATGGGCTTCCCAATGTAGAAGGATGGTCATGAGGGCGAGTTGGAACTGATTATGCATATTGATGGTCAGCGCGAAACACGAGGACAAAAGAAGGAAGGGACACAAACCACAGCGCTGTCTCACAACTAAATTTTATTTAGCAACACACGCATATTTAAAGCAATGACCACACCCACGGGATGCCATGACGCAGATGGGAAAGTGTACAACAGAATATGAGTAACTTCATTAGAACTAAGACAACATAAGCTACGTGATGTACTGATTCAAAAAAGAAATCTCCCTGTCATGTAGGGCTATCGATGGCATGCTGACGCAGCGGGAACCGTTTTTGCTGATGTGAAATGCTTCAACAATTTCTCTAACTGCCTTATCCCTGTGTTTGAACAAGCTTTTTGTACCTGTAAATATCGGGGTGCAATCATGGTTTGAAAAATGCTATGTGCGAGTATTCATTGCCCTGCAGAGAGCGTTTGTGCTCAGCCAATCTTACATTCAAACACCTGCCTGTTTGGCCAATATACATGTCACCACAAGAAAACGGCACCTGATAAACCAGACCTACTTTGCATGCTTCGAACGAGGGCGTGTGTTTCTTCACCTTGCAACCCATTTTACTTTTTGATGTGGCATATCTGCAACCTATTTTACTTTTAGGTGTGGCATATCTGTAGGTAGCTTTCTTGAAATCCTCTCCTTTTATTTGCGTTCTACCTACATTGAATGGAACGACAAGTTGTACATTCAGAAAACGGGGGTATGCATTGGGTCTAAGGTTGCTCCGGTACTAAGTAATATTTTTCTAGGAAACGTAGACAGAAAAGTAAAACGTAATCTTGATGAAAATGTAATCAAATTGATAAGGTATGTCGATGATTTTTTGGTTTTCGTCAGTAATTCAAACTTAGAACAGAATGTTGCAAAAGTCCTTGATCTGTTTCTCAAATGCGGTTCTGGTTTGCGCTTCACCTATGAATTACCGCAAGATAACCAGTTGCAATTTTTGGACCTGAGGCTTGAACTCGCCAAGAATCATGTATGTTGGCAATATATCCCAAGATCCGCTAAACCCATCCTAAATTTTAAATCCGCTCATTCCAAGGTAGTAAAAAACGGAATCGCCTACTCTTGTTTGTTTTCGGCCTTAGTAAAGTCATGTTTTCATCATGCTTCTGACAGCTTTGTGACCCAAGTATTGCGTCTAAGCGCGGCAGAGTTCCCGGAAAGTGCCATCCGGTTGAATGTGCAGAAGCTGATGAAGTGTGTAAGATTGAGAACAATCGAGAAGGATAGTGTTTCAGCCCGGTTAAACAAAGAAAAAACTGTGCATAAGCTATCCCATGGTCTAAAAAATGTTGCAGGGAGGTTCAATGTCAGAGTTCTCTTTTCTGCCCCTAATAAATTAAATAAGATTTGCGGTATAATTGAAAGGAGACTGGATCAAAAAAGATTAGGAGTAAGTAAAAGTAAAATAGGTTGCAAGGTGAAGAAACACACGCCCTCGTTCGGAGCATGGAAAGTAGGTCTGGTTTATCAGGTGCCGTTTTCTTGTGGTGACATGTATATTGGCCAAACAGGCAGGTGTTTGAATGTAAGACTGGCTGAGCACAAACGCTCCCTGAAGGGCAATGAATACTCGCACGTAGCTAGGCATTGTTCAAACCATGATTGCACCCCGATATTTACAGGTACAAAAAGCTTGTTCAAACACAGGGATAAGGTAGTTAGAGAAATTGTTGAAGCATTTCACATCAGCAAAAACGGTTCCCGCTGCGTCAGCATGCCATCGATAGCCCTACATGACAGGGAGATTTCTTGTTTGAATCAGTACATCACGTAGCTTATGTTGTCTTAGTTCTACCGAGGTTATTCACATTCTGTTGTACACTTTCCCATCTGCGTCATGGCATCACGTGGGTGTGGTCATTGCTTTAAATATGCGTGTGTTGCTAAATAAAATTTAGTTGTGAGACAGCGCTGTGGTTTGTGTCCCTTCCTTCTTTTGTCCTCGTGTTTCGCGCTGACCATCAATATGCATTCCCAATGTACATGTTGGTCAAACGTGATGCCCAGGTATTTAAACGAATCTACTTCTTGAATAGGACTATTTGTTAACCTAGTATTTATTTGACTGGTGTCAACATTGTTTCTCCTCGGTCTAAAAAATAAACATAGTTTGTCTTTGTTATGTCCACGGTAGCCGGAATAACAGGCATACGTGGGAAGAAAAACTTGTTTATTACTTGAGCCGTAAGCACCTTTTTCCAGCCAGCGCGAGCGGTCTGTATTGTCCGAGCGCACTCGTTCGACTGTCGTCGTCGGAACCAGACTGGGGAGAGAGGCGCAAGAAGCAGGCGACGGGAGTCCGCCAAAAGCGAGAGGGGGAGCCGGGGGGCCCGGGTGGGCGTCCTTGAAGCTTTCCGTGAAGTCCGTGTTCGCGGTTGGAGACATGGCAATTCCTTCCCCCCTAGGTTTGTGCCTGGTAGCGGTCTGGAGGGCGTCGCTGTCTCGTTGATTTTCGCTGGGCGGGTGCCGTATGGGCTGGGGCGCAGCTGCTCGTTTCCTCCACGGGAGCTTCTGGGTGAGCGGGAGGTGCCTGTTGCTCACTGGCGTCCTGTTCTTTTGTCAGCAGCCAAGCCGCGTTGAAAGGTGCCGGGGGGCTGCTGCCTTCAGCGTGTCCACAGGGCGGATAGTGTGCGCGCACGTGGCGTAGCTGGTTTAAGTGTCGGCGAGAAACAGTCCCATTCACTTCAACGAGCCAAGATCTCAGGCCGATGCGTTCTTTAACGATGGCCGGGACCCACTCGGGCTTCTGGTGAAACTGGCGGGCGAGCACCGCTTGTCCTTTGTGGAGTTTCCGGCAACGCGGGGCATCTTCGTTATCTCGGTTGACCTTGGAAGGTGGCTCTGGCAGAACGGCCGAGATATACGTTCGCAGCTCACGAGAAAACATGAGCTTTGCTGGTGTCTGGCCCGTCGCATTGTGCACTGTCGCGTGTTGTTTGAATAAAAGCGTGCAATGCGGCGCTGCAAGGACCCTGTAGAGTCTCTTGAAAGAGCTCGTTTTAGCTCTCCCACGTAGTGTTCGGCCTGTCCGTTTGTGGCTGGGTGGTACGGAGCAGATGTTACCGCTGTGATGCCGTTGTCGCGGTAGAATTTCTTTATCTCAGCCGACACGAATGCTGTCCCGTTTTCCGAGACCACCTTGCGGGGCAATCCGAATGTTGCGAACAACGAGCGCAGTACCTCGATAACAGCTGTCGAAGTTGTTTTGCTCATCTGGCGAACTTCAACCCATTTGCTGTAGGCATCCACAATTACTAGGAATGTGGACCCGTCAATTGGGCCTGCAAAGTCGAGGTGCACGGTGTGCCAAGGCGTGCCCGGTCTGTCCCAGTCCGGTACTGGAGCTCGTGGCGGAGCGCGTTGATTGGATTGGCAGGCTGTGCACTCTGCCGCTAGTGTCTCGATATCCTTGTCGATTCCCGGCCACCAAATGTAGCTGCGGGCGCACTTCTTCATTGCTACGACGCCTCGGTGTCCGGCATGAATGAGAGCCGTGGCTTGTTGTCGAAGTGGGCCTGGAATGACAACTCGTGACCCTAGTGTGATGCATCCTCGATGACAGCTCAATTCCGTTGCTCTCTTGCGAAAAGCGTTGAAATTGTCATCCTTGAGCTTTTGAACGCTACCCTCCTGTAGGGCTTTGTACAGCTTGGACAATGTCGGGTCATCTTGCGTGGCCGTTGCGACTTCGTCTGCTGTTAGTGGGGGCCTTGGTAGTGCTTCGAGCATGAGCACGCAGCCAACATGAGGCGGGTCCTCAATGATTTCGCTGAGGGGTAAGCGGCTCAGTGCGTCGGCGTTTTGGTGCTTGTTTCCGGGACGGTACACAATGTCGTAGTCATATGCTGACATCTTAATGCACCACCGGATCATACGAGGCGAGAGTGTCTGAGGAATCTGCTTTTGGGGCCCCAGGATACCCAGAAGTGGTCTGTGATCAGTCAGAACAGTCACATGTCTGCCGGCGATGTACTGATGAAAATGCGTGGCACCATAGACGACGGCGAGTCCCTCACGATCAAGCTGAGAATAATTGCGTTCCGCAGGCGATAGCGTGCGGGAAGCGAAGGCGATCGCTGCTTCTCTGCCTTGATCGTCAATTTGTGAAAGCACTGCACCGACGCCGTAGGGCGAAGCGTCACAAGCAAGAAGCAATGGCTTTGTCTCGTCATAGTGCCTGAGCACCACACTTGCACGGAGCAGCTCTTTAAGGGCTTCAAATGCTTCTGGCGACCAAGTCCAGGGGACGTCGTTTTTCAACAGGTTGTAGAGGTCGTTGGCCACCGTTGCTCGGTGTTCTAGGAAACGGTCATAGAACGTTAGGAGACCCAGGAATGATTGGAGCTCTTGTTTGCTGGTTGGCGCGCGTGCCTCCGTGATGGCGCGTACCTTGTCGCTGGTGGGGTGAATGCCTTCGGCATCGATCAGATGACCCAAGAATTTGAGTTCAGGAACCGCGAAGCAGCACTTATCGATGCTCAAGCGTAGGTTTGCACTTGCTAGCCGTTTCAGTACCAGTTCTAGGCGAGTAGCATGTTCCTCGCTGGTTGCGCCACTGATGATTACGTCGTCTAAGTAGACGCACACGCCAGGAATTCCTTGAAGCTGCGATTCCATGTACCTTTGAAATATGGCTAGGGGCTGCCGCTACCCCGAATGGAAGTCGCTTTACCCTGTACAGTCCTCTTGTCGTATTAAGCGTGAGCACCTCAGAAGTTTTGTCGCTCACCTTCAGCTGTTGATATGCCTGCGTGAGGTCCAGGGTGCTGAATAGTTTCCCTCCTCGTAGCGTGCTGATAACTTCCTGTGGTGTTGGCAGGGGGTATGAAGACGATTTTGTCGCCAAGTTCACGGTGAACCGGTAGTCCCCACAGAGACGTAGGCTTCCATCTTTCTTCCTCACTGCAACCAGAGGTGTGGCCCAGTTTGAATGCTGTGTTGGCGCAATAATACCCTGTCGTTCCAGCTTGTCGAGCTCCTTCTCGTAGGCAGGTTGCAAGGCAAACGGCCTACGATCTGGCCTTTAGAAACTTCGGACGGGCCTCTGGGTGAAGCTCTAAGTCAACGGGTGGCCCGTTGTGTCCAGAAATTTCGTCAGAAAAGACCGTCCCGTACTTCTTCTGCAGCTGCTCGACGAGTTTTTGTCGCCCATTTGAGCTTCCTTCTGCTGCCTGGTTTATGCCGCAGATCGCGATGTTGAGAGCGTGGAACCAGTTTCTGCCCAAGAGGCTAGATCCAGTGCCCTTCACAATTACGATAGGCAGTTGGGTCACCGTGCCGTTGTATGCAACTTCTACGTTGGCTCTGCCTAGAGTTGGCAGGTCTTGTCCTGACCATGTTCTCAGGTGCGCGTCTTCATCGAATAGATGTGGAGCATTCCGTGGCCATCGGTTGCGGTACGTCTCCTCGCTGATGAGCGTGCAGGCTGCTTCCAGAGTCAACCTCAAACTCTATGGGCTGGCGGTTCACAACAAGGGTGACCATTATCTTTGGTCGCGTGCCGAGGTTGACGTTGTGCAAGTCATACAACAATGTTGGTGCCGGTAGGCTGTGCTGCGTCTCAACTTGAGTTATCGACCTTGGGGAGTTCCCGCTTTTGTGTCGTTGGGTGGACCAGGCCAGGCCCTTCGCGAGTTTGTTCTTTGATATGCAGGGCCTTCTCAATGTGACCGCGTTTGTTGCAGAAATTGCATATAGCTGCTTGGAATTTGCATGTCTGGGGTTTGTGTTGCTCAACGCCAGCAGCGTTGCGGTTTAGCCGACTTTCCTGCGCTTGCCTGGTTGTGGTGACCTCTGTGAGCCGCTGCATGGTGAACCGGCTCGATGGTCCCTCGCATGTCTCGCTGCTGTTGGCTAGCGCTTTCCGCTCGAACAGCGATATCGTAGGCTTTCGTGAACGTTAAATCACTCTCAGCAAAGTGTCTTTGTTGCAAGAGATCGTCCCGTAGTCCACACACAAACCTGTCGCGCAACATAATGTCCAAGGGTAACATCGTTGCGTTGGGAGGTGGCGTTGTTGTCGTCTGCTGTCCGGTGGCTGCTGCATCTGCCTGCGTTGGGCGCAGCGTCCCGAAGTTGCAGTCGGCGGCCAGCGTCTTTAGCGCCGCGACGTAGGCGCTTACTGTTTCACCCTCGAACTGGTTTCGTCGTTGGAAGCGCGCTCGGCTGAATACCTCGGACGGCCTGGGGTCGTAGTGTTTCTGAAGTGCCGCAACGATGTCGTCGTAGGCCACTTCAGCCGGGTTGCTTGGCTGAACCAATGCGCAGACGGTGTCGTACGTCTGCTCACCGCACAGCGTCAGCAGGTGTGCCCTCTTCTTGCTGGAGTCTGAGATGCTGTTGGCCTCGAAGTAGAACTGGAGGCGTCCGAACCACGATGCCCAGGATGAGCCACTGAACTCCGGTATTCGGACTGATGCGTGCGTTGCCATTGCGTAGCACCGGTGAAGATAAACGCGAGCTTCGATTCCACTACCTCGTCGCCACTGTTATGTCCACGGTAGCCGGAATAACAGGCATACGTGGGAAGAAAAACTTGTTTATTACTTGAGCCGTAAGCACCTTTTTCCAGCCAGCGCGAGCGGTCTGTATAGGGAGCTTGCACGGACGGCGGCGACGCTATGCACTATGGGTAGGCAGCCATTTTTTTGTCAGAGGCGGCCGCGGAGTGGTGTAGTGCAGTCGTGTGTGCGAGCGTTGGAGTAGCGTGCAGGTGTGATCGAGTGTGAGCGCGACGCAAATTTAACTCCAAGCAGTGCCCTGCACGATGTCAGCGACACGGGAAGACTACACTGCAACGCTGTGCCAAAAAGACCGCGAGCGGTACGAAGAAAAGATGAGAGACTGCGGACTGGCACGCTTAATTCGTGCGGTTGATTGACTGACTTGTGGGGTTTCACGTCCCTAAACCACCTCTGATTGCGAGAGACGCCGTAGTGGAAGTCTCCGGAAATTTCGACCACCTGGAGTTCTTTAACGTGCACTGACGTCGCACCGCACACGGGCCTCAACATTTCGCATCCATCGAAATGCAACCGCCGTGGCCAGGGATACCCACAGACGCTTCGTGCGGGCGACTGTGTAAGCGACGTGGACTTGTGGCCGCGCGTCGACAGCACCGATATTCACGAATTTCTCGTTCGGAGGACGAGTTTTATTACTCGGGAGCAGTTGAAGTCGAGAAAGGCCCTAGAGGGCCACAACTTTGTGACAAGTGGCTGGGTGCGGGAGCCGTGGGTGAAGAAAGCCGCCGCCTACACCGTGATCGTCGTCACTCAAGTAAGACGTGTTAAATCATTTGACTTTGCCGTAGATGATAATGTTTGTTTCTGTCCAGGTTAACCACTCCCAGAGCGTTAACAAGCCCCCGTCGACGTCTACTGCGAATGCTGTCGGCGCCAACACATGCTCAGCCGGTCAAAGTTGTAAAGCGTGGCATTTTTTGTTTAAAATAAACCGATAGCTTAAATGATAACCGGTAGAGTAGACTGATTCGTCATTAAAGTGTTCACGTGCCTGACACGAGGTGGCGAGAACAGACGAAATAGTTGTCGGCGTTAGCTTCTTGAATGCCGCGTACGCGACAGCAAAGCTGCCAACGCTCCGACAGCTTCTTCGCCTTAGGGCCTATACTCGCTCAGCCCGCACGCCGCTCCGCACGCGTGCGGAAGGGTGAAAACGGCTGTTAAACGGGTCGAATCGCGAATTATTGAAGTCGGTGGGGTCACGGAAGCCCCACCAAATCAGCTATTTCGCGATTCGATTCGTTTAACAGTCGTTTTCACCCTTCCGCACGCTCTCCGCACGCGTGCGGAGCGGCGTGCGGGCTGACCGAGAATAGGCCCTTACCGCACTCGTGTAGGCGCATCTTTGGGATTTAGAGAAACTGTAGACTTTCGTATGGCTCTCTAGCTTCTTCGGCCTGCTCTGGCTGTAATTATTGCAGCCTAAAATTACACAGTGCACCATTACGTCTCCAGGCAGTGCCGACGCCACGAAAACGACTGCACTCGCCGGTCGGCTCTGACAAAAAAATGGCTGCCTACCCAGAGTGCACAGCGTCACCGCCGTCCGTGCAAGCTCCCTATTGTCCGAGCGCACACGTTCGACTGTCGTCGTCGGAACCAGACTGGGGAGAGAGGCGCAAGAAGCAGGCGACGGGAGTCCGCCAAAAGCGAGAGGGGGAGCCGGGGGGCCCGGCCTGCGCGTCCTTGAAGCTTTCCGTGAAGTCCGTGTTCGCGGTTGGAGACATGGCAGTCTTATTGCTATTTAGAGTTAATTTGTTTTCTGAAAACCACACGGAAAGTCTTGATAACTCGGCCATCACAACTGTTTGCAGTGCAGGGAGTGTGTCTTCTCTAAACAATAAAGCTGTGTCATCTGCATACATAAAGACGTTTGAGTTCTGTAGAGAATTAGGGTGGTCATTGATGTACAACGTGAATAATATGGTACCGAGCACAGAACTTTGTGGGACTCCACCAGTGACTGTGCTATATGTAGAACAATAATCACTCATTACTACCATTTGTTTCCGTGAGGATAAATAGCTGGTAAAAAATTCAAGGGAGGTATTTGTGACACCATAAGTTTGCAGTTTTTGCAATAGTATAGAGTGGGAAACCGTAACAAGGGTCTCTTTTTTATCCAAAAATATCGCTGTAATTAGTTTAGTTTGATAAAGTCTAAAATTTATTATTTGCGTAAGTGTGAAGACTGCAGTTGATGTCGACCTAGAGGGAACAAAGCCTTGTTGCTGTGGACAACACACATTGTTTTCGTTTAGAAATCGCTTCAATTGGTTGGATATTAGTTTTTTACAGACTTTGTTGTACACTCAGAACTGAAATTCGCCTATAACTCTCTCGTTTGTTCGAATCTCCGAATTTGTAGATAGGAACGACTTTGGCTTTTTTAACACATCTGGATACGAGCTAGAAGCAAACGCCAGATTGAATACATGGCATATGGGACTGCAGAGGATGTCAATATTGTCTTTTGATACCCTAGTGGTTATATCATCATGACCAGCCGCTTTCTTTGGTGGCATTTTTTTGATCGTTGATATAAATTCGTTATGAGTTATTTCATCTCGGTGGAACTTGTTGTCAACTATCCTGGGTAGGACATGTGAGGGCTTACTGGATAGAAACTGATGAACTAAGTTCATTCCTATGTTAACAAAATAATAATTAAAATCAATAGCTACTTGCGTTGATCGTTTCTCAGGTTGAGTGCTCTGTATTTTGCCTTTGCCTTTAGCATCTTTTATAATTTCCTACATTATTTTTGTGTTACCGGTCTCTGTCTTAAAAACGTTGATGTAGTATTGCTTTCTCGATTTTCTAATCGCACTAACTGATCTCTTACTGAAGTATTTAAAGCTCTCCCTTTAATATGCATTTGATTTATTGCTTTTCCATTTAGGTAAAAGGAGTCTTTCTGTTTTACGTTTCCCAGTATAGCATTGGTTATCAAAGGACATGCAGGTTTCTCGTAGTTGTGGTGCACATATACTCTTTTAGATTGCTTAATGGCATCGCAGATACATTGAATGAGTGTTTCACACTGTGTACGTACGTCACACCAATCAAATGCAATGGGAAAAAGAGAAGCAGGAGCTCGACTTTGAATGTAAAAAAGGACTGCTCGAACTAAAGGTGAGACTAGCGAAGCTAAACTCTGTGCCATAAAAGGCACGGAGTGCGACGTCAGCAACCTCTGGCTCACAGTCTCTCAAAACCTCCCGCATACGTCCCAGAAAATTATTGGCTCCATTCGATGAAAGGCGTGATGACTTACTCATAATTACATAGATTTGAACGAATCGCTAGGAGCCAAGGTTGGGATAGAAGAGAGTGGGCAACAGCACTCAGTCCGTGGTCCGAGAAACCTTAAGTGTTTTGGTCGAATTCCCGACGATCACCCTGTGGATTAATGCGAGGTGAAGGAGACATTGTTGAAGATTTAGGTTGATGCCGGAAGCCTTTCGGGAGCGCTTTCGTGGGTGCAAGCAAGAGAATGCAGAGATAGCGAAGCAGTTTTTGTACTCCTTGTGGAATTAGTGCGACAGAGGGATATAAGTGGCAAATGTGGAAACATACGAAGCTGGGCGTGATTGCATGGTTGTTGAACCATTCTAATGTTGCTGTAATAGTTAAGTGTTCTTAAAGAACGAAGGGTAGCCTCACTTAATGATGTGACGGATGATCCAGATCAGTATTTGAGGCACATGGACTTAGAAACGTAAGGAAGTCCAGTGAGGATGTCTACGAAGCAAAACCAGATGAGACAAAGGGTAGGGCTCAGGGAGCACCGGACATGTCACTGTGGCCAATCAGATGTTTCCTGTATGACCTCAGTGGGCACTGGCCTGTGGACTACCGAGCTGGTGGTGGCCGCACACACCCCCATGTAGTTCGTAAGTTTTGCAACAGAAGGGAACACCGCGTGAAGGAGTGTGGGTCAGGGACTACAGGCAAAGTATCCCGCATAGTGGACTTCGAGGGTGATAGCATGAAAGAAGGGATATAAGTGCAGAATGAAGACGCGAGAAAGAAGAGGGAACTTACACTTTCTCCTCAAGGATATTTCTTAGCGGTGGTAGACGGAGAGGTGCATGGACAAAGGGTCAAAGTTTTGAAAGATACGGGTACGAAGATTCTTTTGCTCAAAACGAATTTAGTGGACGAAGCAAGCCTAACGGGGAGGTTCGCAACAGTTGCTTCGCAGATGTCTCATTCTTTTAGTAAACTTATCGCCTCGTTAAAACACGCACGTACGGCTATTTTGAAGAATACTTCAATGGGAAGGCTTTTAGAGGCTGCAATGACAGTTGCAAGTCCATATTACACAGGTTGGGTGACACCAAAGCGCTTGGAGATGTCTATGTTAGACGCGATATGGGGAAATGTGCCGGGAATGAGGAAAGTAGCTGAGCCCGATAGGAACAGGGAGAACAACAAGGAAGCGGTGGAGGAACATAATGCACACATCGTTAGAATCGATGAACAGATCGGTAAAAACAATGTAGAACAGGGAATGTCGCTAGATTCATTATAGTAACTGAAGAAAAGGAGAGTGAGGAAAAGGAATCATGCGGCGAAGGTTTGCGAGATGCGCAGCCGCAAGTAGCCGAAGTGGCGTTGGCAAAGACGAGAGCAGCAAAAGGGAGACAATCAGTGACCACGCAATAAATTGACATAACCCCTACGGAGTTCCGATAATAACGAAAAAGAATTATTCGTTGAAGAGTTCTTTTCAGAAGGTCACGGAAACATTGAAGGAACGGGGAGACACGAATGTATTCGAAACCCTCTTACATAACAGACTGTTGTATTGTATAATTCCGGAAGGGTAGTACAACGGCTGATTATACCGAAGGCTTTCCGGAAAATGTTACTTCGGACATGACAGTGTCATGGCTGGACATCAGGGCGCTAAGAAAACGCCCGCTATAATTACAAATTCTTTTGGCCGGAGATTCACTCAGAAGTCAAAAGATACGTGAGGCCCTGTGATGTGTGACAGCAGACAGTCCCACAAGGGAGAGCAGCCAGGGCTCTGTTAGGGAATATGTCTATCGTGGGCATGCCCATCTAAATGTCGCTGTTGATTTTGTGGGGCCAATATCAGCAGCAACAAGTAAAGGCCATATGTGCTAACGTTAGTGGATATTACCAGATCCCAAGCGGCGGTTGCTTCAAAGAAAAAGGCACACCATACAGGTAGCAGACGCACTGCTAGAGATGTTTTCTAGGTACTGTGTCCCAAAAGAACTGGTGAATGACAGATCAAAATCCCCTCCCCCCAACCCCCCCCCACAATCTAACAACGAGTTGAATGGGCTACTGCCAATCGCACATAGGCTCACTACGCCCTATCGTTCTATGTCCAATGGATTGGTGGGAAGATTTGATTGGACACTGAAGACCATGGTAAGGAGGATGTGTCAAGAGAGACCGCAGGAATGGGACCGGTATTTGCCTGTATTACGTTTTCGCATATAGAGAGGTGCCCAAGCAAGCCTAGCCTTTTGGCCATTTGAAATTATATGGTAAAACAGTAAGGTGGCCAATGGCTATGTTGAGGGAGTTGTGAGCTAATAAGGAAATTGAAGGAGAGAAGAAAACGGTGTACATATGTGTCCTGGAGTTGAGGGAAAGGTTAGAAGAAAATGTAAGGTGGCGCACGAGAATGTAAAAGCTACAAAACTGCGAGATAGGAAGTATTATGACCGCAAAGCAACTGAGCGGAAGTTGATGGCAGGAGATAAAGCTTTTATTCTACTCCCCAATGACAACAACAAACTATTGATGCATTAGAAGGGTCCATTCATAGTGACGCTAAAGAATAGTGAAGTAGATTATGAGCTGCTGGTCCAAAGCAGTAAGAAAGCCTTTCACGTAACTACGTTGAAGGAACAGGAGAAGAGGCAAGCAGTAGTGGTTAATGTATCATCTGTGTTCGTAACGGAGACGAGTGATGGTGTGGAGATGTAGACGTACAGTGCAGAAAAGTGCATGGGCGTGGAGAAGGTAGTCATGAATGTATATATGTTAAAAAAAAGGGATCAGAGATCGTCGAGAGGTTACGTAAGTTCAGTGACATATTTTCTCACCTTCCTGGAAGCTCAGACATGGTAGAACATGGACTGATGTGTGCCACAAATCAGCCAATTCATGCCAAACCATACCCGCTAGCACTTGCAGCACAAAGGACGAAGTCCGAGGTTATGTTGTGTCAACGCATCATTGACAGATTAAATTCTGCATACAATGCACCATGAGTGGCAGTTAACAAGCAGCATGAGTCAAATAGAGTGCGTGTGAATTTTAGGCAGGTTGATAACGTGCTGGTGGCAGACCCCCTACCAATACTCAAGAACTGACGCAGTATTTTCTTTCTTTCCTCTGTATTCTTTATTCAAGAATGACTCGCATTACCCTTGGACATTACAGCAGGGGGGGGGGGGGTTGCAATATAAGTGCAAACATTTGTTCACTTGCACAACATACTTTTTCTTCAGAAAGGTCCTTCCGTTCTGCAGCACACTTCGGTAAAAATTAATTAGCGAACATTCATATCCTGGGCCGGTATTCACGGATTTAGTTTGTGATCATTACGGCTACAAAGATAAAAATGGTGTCTTTAAGTAAGTTCACTTGTTAATGCCAACCTTGTTATAAAATATTTAAAAAAAACAATTTCAACCTTAACTTTCGTCGACGTGACAACACTTCTCAATTCAATTGCCGTTTCGTCTTTGTTACACTGTCAGTTCTACAGTACCTGCCCAGGCCATGCCTAACCACACTGTTTGGAATGCTTTCTATCGAAGAAGTGAGACCGATTTTTAAAGAATCCCATAATGGCAGGCATACTGTCATGTTGCTTGTACACGTGCATTAAACGCATTCCGCTTTAATTCGATCTCGCGACGTTTTAAGTTTCGTTGAACAAAGTTCCGCTCCGTTCAAGCTTTACCCACTATCTCATTGATATTCGCGCTCCATGAACAATCAGCAGCATACACGACCAATAAGTACCTAGAAACATAACTGCGGTAAGGAACTCCTCATTGATAAAGTAGTTATTCATCATTGGTTTTTCCTTTTGAGTGAAACACACATGAATTCACTTTTTAGCGTTTAAACTCCTGTTCCATTTTTTACACTAGTCGTCCATTACACACAAGTCTCTCTGAAGTGCCGTCACGTGCTGATCACAAGATATTTTTCTGTATACCACGCAATAATCTGCAAATAGTCGTAAGGATGACGTAATACCTAAATTTATGTCATTATATAGATTGCAAACAATGTAGGTCTCAATACATAGCCCTCTGTCACTCCGCATGTGACAATCACGTAAGTCGATGTCTTGTCTTTACTAACAAGACACTGGCTGCGCTCCGACAAGAAATTTTCAATCCGTTTAATAAAATCACCATGTATACCTAACTGTTGAAGTTTATAAATAAGTGAGTGGGTAACCGTATCAAACGTTTTTCGAAAATCTCAGCGTCGATTTCACACTCTAAATCATGACAAAATCCTACAAGTTGGGCAGCGCAGGACAAGCCATTACGGAAGCCATGCTGTTCTTCAACCAGGACATTGTTCTGCGCGAGGTTATTCATGATAGGCATAAAAATGACGCGTTCTATTAACTTGCACAAGATACACGTCAGGGAAACATGCATATAATTTAAGACATCTTTTCTGGGAGCCCCCTTATGAATTGGTACAACGTGTTTCTTCCAAAGGTGTAGCAGGTCACTGGTTCAGAGCGTATGCATCAAGATAACAAAAAGATAAAGACAGACGGGCGCAGCACAGCGCTTTAGTACGCGAGGCGAGATGCCGTCTGAACCAATTGCTTTCGTTTCGTCCAATCACTCCAACTCCCTAATACCGGGCGCGCTGATTTCTACTGGTGCCCTAAGTGGCACATTGCTAACACTTGTTGCGAAGCTGTCTGATTTCACTGGGAGAAACACCGAATGGATGAACTCATTTAGATGCGTTGCCTTAGCATCGTCATCCGTGATGACTTGGTTATTGCATGCGATTTGTGGAATGCCCATGCCACTTAATCCACAGCCCTTTAAATAATTCCAAGAAAAGGTTAGGATTTATTTCCAGCGTTTCATGCAGTCCTTTGAAATAGGTTTGTTTTCATATCTCAGTATTGAACTTGTAACAATGCGTTACATGTTTCAACCTCGCATACTGTGCCTTACTCTTCGTTCATTTGTACTGTGAAAAAATCCGTTTCGTTTTTGTGTGGTCCGTATAATGGCTCATGTAACCATTGGTTTCTTACTTTTTTTTTAAGTGTGGAAGAATGTACAGCCGCCAACTTCTTTAACTGGATTGCGCGAGCGGCGACCGTTTTGTGCGTCAGCGCCCCGTGGCGGAGCCAACTTGCAAAAGGATCGGGAGTGTGCGCCCGCCTACGCCGCGCGCTCGGCTTCGACCGTCGTCTGCTTGGCCGTTCCTTTTTACCGAAGGTACGCCCTTAACAGCTTGATATCGACGCCCGTTTTCGGAACACCAGATACAAGGAAAACAATTCGTCTCGTCATGCTGTCTGTTCGTCTCAATAAAGCTGATAAGGGCGCGCCTACCGCAAAAAAAAAAAGGAAATTTGGACCATCTCCCCGAAGGGAACCCTGATGGGATGCGAATCAGCAGCGTTGCGCACGGGTGGCGTCACGGGTTGAACGGCGCTAACGCGGGTGCTGGAAGAACAGTTTGAAGCGAAACTCGGTGTAGCGTTTACTGGTGTAAACGTTTGTTTGAAACGCAGACACGGGAGGCGAGCGGACGTTGGAGCCCGCAGCTGCGGGCACTCCGGCGGTTGAGGGAGAGAGTGACGTACGCGCGCACCTGCGAGGGGAGCGTGACGCAACGACCAGCTGCGGCGTGACCTACTTGGCACTGCTCCAACACCTGCGCCTAGGGAAGCCCGTTGCCTCGCGTTTGTGCGGAGGGACAGCAGTAGGGACAGCGTTATACAGGCTAGTCAAAGAGCTGCTTCGCACCTAAAAGAACAGCCTAGCAGACGTCGGTCGAAGCCGCGCGCGCGGCGTCGGCGGGCGCATAGCCTCGACCCCTTGTCAAGCTGGCTTGGTCATGCGGCGCTGACGCACAAAACGGTCGCCGCTCACACAATCCAGTTAAAGTTGGCGGCTGTACGTTTGTTATATGTCTATATGTTCGTTAAGAAGTTCACCTAATTTGAGATTGAACGTATCCCACACTTCATTATTGCCACATTCCTACGCGAAGCGCTCAAAAGTAGGCAAGTATTGAAGCAGTTTTTCATTTATGCTTTCATAATCCCCGTTATCATAAAAGAATGCTTTTCTGTTCCCGCAAGAAGTAAACTGTTGAAATTTGGTTTTGTCTTCCGCAACAACTGCCAAGTAAACGCCGATTCCTCGTATGACTGTAGTAGAACTTGCTAGGCAGGTGAGCTCGAAACCAACAAATCTACGATATTGCTTTCGCGTGTCCGCTCTTACATATTGTACAGTGGTCAACTCTCATGCCTATAACGACGGAGCGTTGTGCTCGGAACTGCACGAGCGACATCTGCAGTTTGAAGCGGGCCACATGAGAGCATGCGCAGACACTTATGCGCTTGCCATGCAATTTCCGTCCCTAATATCGCCCTCAGAAGCGCTGTCTACCGTATAGCGCAAAATATTAAAAAAAATAGGAGAGAGTGCAATCACCCGGATCGGCGTGTTTTATATTGAGTACATATTTTCGGTTCGCAGTATTATATCGTACCGACAATGCGCCGCGCAATGGATATTGCGCATCGCTTTGTAAATTTTTCATAGCGCAATGCGTTTATTGCCGTGTCCTATGACTGGATTTCATTAACCTGCTATTCACCATAAATAACCAATGGTCCGGATTTCGACTAAATGTAGGTTTGGATTGCACGTACAGAAAAACGTTCTCTAGCTATCCTTGACTTTGGATATTTGTTGAATTTAACTTATGTATGTCAGTAAGGCTGTCATATGTAATATGAAGACGAGCATGCGGTATTATTTCCTTGTGCGTTTCGCGAGCGTATTTGTCCGTGTTATGCAATGAAATGTGCTACCTCATGTTTATCATTGTAAGGAATATGTAACTTTTGTATATATATATCTCTTGTCAACCGACGCATGTTTAGTTTTGTTGTGTAATTAATAACAAGAGGTCCCGCTACAGTTTTTAACTGTGGGACCTCTTTCTGTATACATTCTTCCGCTGTGTAATACCTTGTGAAACAATAAACTTGAACATTCATTGCTGACAGTTTAAGTGTGAGCAAGTGGCGACTTAGCCGCTGCAGAATCCCCGTCGTAGTTTATTGGCTGAGACTGCAGGTGGTTGCACAGACACCAGCTAATAGCGCGTTGCAGGTGCGCAAGACAGCTGTAAGCTTTGACTTCTCTGAGGGAAGGATTCGTAGAGCTGGTCCACAAGAGTGGTGTCATTTCTCAGTCGGACCCACTCTTTTTCAACGGCGCATCACAGGTCGCCAGCGTTGCATGTCGCAAGCCCAGGATGCTTGGCGAGGTTTCTGTTCATCAGACCCCACACATTTTCAATTATATTGAGATCCGGGCTTCTGGCAGGCCAGTCCAAGATCACTATGCCGAGGCTGTCAAGAAGCTTTCGAACGTTTCTTTGCTGTGTGGATAGACGCCCCATCCTGTTGCAAGTGATACAGCCCGTCTGGAAAGCGGCCATGCAGAACGTAGGGCAAAAGGACGGTTTCTGTTACATCCATGTAGGCGGCCGCCGTCATCTGCCCTCTAATTCTGTGGAGCGGTCCTAGTCCTTGACGAGTGATTGCACCCCACATGGTCACAGATGTGCGTCCGCGGTTGCCAGCGTACCATGTTTATTTTTGGTCACACCTGCATCATAAACCACAGTTGCTTTTAAAAGGTGAAACGTGTCTTTAGCACTGGTTAACTGTGGAATTGTGACAAGCTCGCATGCCAAAGTTGAAAATTAACGTTGCGACAATACCCTTGCTTAGACGCACACATATCAGGCTCCGCATGCTTATACTCGAAAACAAAAGAAATGTATATTTTGTCATTATTCTCATATGGTCTGGCATACACTTGGCTTTCAGTTGCCCGGTAACCTCCTTATGTGATTCTGCAGTATAATTTCTCCTCTTTTACACTTGGGTTTTTTGTTGTACCCATCAATTCGTACTATCACTTATTTGATAAGCAGCAGTTACCTTAATTAGCACTAAGGCTCCACGTATCGCCTTTATCATGCACTTTGCTAAAAGAGCATCTTAAGCGGATAGGTTTTGCGCGCTAGTGGAATATCTGCAGCATAACACGCTTTAGAAAACCAATATCACCTGGCTCTCTCTGGACGCCACACACGTTGCCTCTGGTCCCAACGCCTCCAGAACGTGGCCTCGTCAATGACAACGGCACGGCAGTTGTCAGGAGTCCAGTTTTCGACAACGGAAGCAAAGTCCATGCGCTGTTGTTTATGCGTTTGCTCGAGCTGGGTCGTTTAAGCAGCAATGCTGCTTTTTATCGCTGCTGAGTGCAGCCTCCGGCGTATGGTATGCGTGGAAACGTCCAATCCCAGAATATCACGAATTTTCCGGGAGCTGAGAAAGGGGGTTTTCAACCGAGGCGGCTACAATCAGCCGATCCTCTTCTTCGGTTGTAGCCCTTTCTGGCCTACGACGGTAGGCATCAGCAAGACGACCTTCTTTGTAAAATGCCCGGAGCCCTCTATTCACAGTTGGCAATGGACGTCCCGTAGCTGCCGATGTGGCTCTGTGCGTCCCATTACCATGATGGCTCTTCTTTTATCTAGTGTCAAGCGCGGTGCCACGGTGAAGTTCTACGGAGCTTCGAAGCGCCAGATTAAGCAGCCTGACGCGAAAAACCGTAGAAAACTTTATTCAAACTTATAAGTGGGCGTAAATCTGCTGCTGGGACAACGTGACCGCGAAGGGGCAATCAACGTGCTGCATAGCTTTCATCGGGCGCAGACAACGGTTCGTTCGTTTCTTTTCTTTTTTTTGCTTTGTTTTTGCGATAGACTGTAGACAGCGCTTCCAACGGCCAAAGCAGTTGTTGCATTCGCGATGATAGCAAACGATCGAAAATGCAAGGTAGGCGCATCAGTAGAGCTGCGCATGCTCAAATTTGGCCCGTTTTGAACTCTACATATCGCTCGTGCAGTTACGAGCACGACAGTCCGTCATTATAGACCTGAGAGTTGACCACTGTACTAGACCGAATATGTCTACATTTTTCACTTCACTCTTCGCAGCACAACGGCTAGTAATGTCGCAATGGTCATCTCGCCAACGTATATCTGGTAAATTAAAAATCGACACCGAACATTACTTTATCTGACACTTTAGAAACAATCTTGAACAAATGACGAATATTGCTCTAATCAAGGCTTTGCTAGCGGTAAGAGAGAGAGCGCTCTTTACTGAACAGCAGAGAATTTAGCCGGCGTTGAAATATCGCTGACATGCTACTCTTCGTGAGGAGGGAGTTTGAGGAGAGAAAGACGAGTAGAAAGCAGTACAAGATATAGTGAAAAAGAAAAAAAGAAAAATTGGGCTTTGTGTTTCTGACTGTGATGCCTAATTGCGTCCAATGATATTTCACGTTTGCACCAACCCGCAGTGATGTGATAGGATGTGTTGCATGATGGGTGAGTGATGGCGACGACGGAGATAAAGTTAAAGTCTATCGAGTTGACCTATACTGTTTAAATATGTAAATAAAAAGTCCATCGCACGTCTCTGTTGTGTGGGGCAAGCTAAGGGGCCTAAAATACACTGAGGTGATAAATGGAGCTACGTGAGTGATTGCATGCAATGTTCATAGAGCGCACGCTCTTCATTGTACGCTCGGCTCTCAAACAAAATATGCTCTGCGGTTTCATTAGAGCCACAGTTGCTGCGGTGTGGGCTTGTCTCCTGATGGAAGCGCTACCGTAAGTCGTTGGAATATGCAATGTTCAGCCGTAGTCGATGATACAATGTTTCCAGGTGCCGAGGGATGTTGGAGTGTAGTTTTGATTTGAGATCTGGGTCGACTGAATATAAGAAAGAGTGCTAATGTGTCGGTAACTTCCACAGCCGTTTCCTTTTTTTCGTAGGCGAATCGTTTAGCCATTTGGGAAGCATCAGATTTGGTGAAATAGATTCGCTTATAGTTTTGATATCGCAGACCGTTACGTGCTGCTTCGTCGGCTTTTTCGTTGGGCAGAATGCCGCAGTGAGCTGGTATCCACTGAAATGTAATGCAGTGTCCAGCGGTAAAGGCCAGGTGATGTAAATAGGCAATGTCGGCAGAAACGGGTTGATGATTAGTGTTCTTCAGGTGGTTGTACTTTGTTTGCAGCGCTCCTTTCGAGTCGGTAAAAATTGCCCATCGGCCGGGCTTTTGGCGCACGATATACTGGATAGCTTCCTTAATGCCGTGAAGTTCCGCTGTCATGGAAGATGTTTTCCGCTGCAACCGATAGGAACGCATTTATCCTGTGAAGGCACATAAAGGCCACAGGAAAGAAGCCTCTCGAGTCGTCGAACAAGTTCATCTACTTCATTGTAACACTTCTGCAGTCAGTTAACTAATAGACAACGATATGTTCTGTTGTTGAGCTTGTTTATTTGTTAGTCGTGTTTTCGAAAAGGGGACGTCTCCTTTTTTATAATCAATGGAAAACTGTACATTCATGATGAGCTTATAAAAACTCAGCTTAACATTATTCCTTTCGTCCATTTTTTAACATTAGCATATTGCCACAGTTTCGTTCTGATAGCACGCGTTTCAAGTGAAAAATCCTGATCGATGCGTAAGCGGTCCTTGTTTTCTTTGAGTTAGACGGAAATTATTTCTCCTTGAAAGGTGAAAGAATTACAATTATTGGTCGCATTGCTTTACTGTCATAACGTCGCGCTTGATATGCGTTTCAGTTGACGCCCGGCTTAGTTTTACAAATATCGTCAATCAACCTGCTTCGGTTTGTCCAGTTTGGAACCGATCATTGTCCTCTAACCCGTTCAAAAATACATTTATTAATGGCTTTGGGTTTTTTAACCTAAACATTTCATCTCTGATTTCTTTACTTTCCATAATGATATTTAATTTCGTCAGCTTCTCTGAGATCAAACTAATGAACCTCCTTCATCTGCCGTTGAATGCCGCTTCAATTTTTATCATTCCTGCCATTAGAGTTTTGTGCTTTGTAAATCTTGCATCGATAGAATCTAGTCTGCGGAAAATGGCAGTTTGGCCATCCTGGATGCTTTTAGACAGGCATCGGTGTCATGAGGGCCAGGGTTTACCTCAGTCATCGGATAGTAACAGTACCATAAAAAAGATGCAGCACTCTACTGAATAAAAAAGAATGGCTATTTTTCCTGCCCTCCCACAGTCCCTCCGTTTGTGACAACGAAATGTCGCACTTGCCAGAGTGCGTGGCGCCAGCACAATTAGTAACTATTTATGAGTCGTAGACGAATACTTTCGACGAACCTGCCAAACAGTAAAAGCGCCAGCCACATGTCTGCGAGAGTGCCTGCTCGAAATCCCACGGTGGCAAAGTGCCGCTCGCTTAAAGGGACCTGAAACGGTTTTGACGATTTTGTGCAAATGTGGTGATCAGGTAGAGCGGGTCATTAGGACCAATTACAGGACAGATTTCAGCGCTGTGCGTTAAGGTGTGTAATTTACAATAATGTTTGAACACGCGTATCGCAAAGGTCGCAGCGGCTCTCCAAAATGCGTTTTCAAAACGCCCCGCCAATTGAACTACGAGTGGGAGGTCGCTGATTGGCCCGAACCATCACGTGCAAGTAATTTTCAAAATCCAGCTGCGAACAACGAACGGGCTTCTACAACATACTGCTTAGTTTCAGCCAACGGTATCGTCGCAGCATCTGGCGGCGTACACACGAGTCGCCGTACTCTATTACAGAGGCTAGCACTGCCGATGCGGGCGACCTCAGTGAGGAAATCACTTTCCTAACAATGAGCCCTCTATAAATAAGACGGACATTGCGATTACCAGCTCAGTCGCATTCAAGCAATGATGTATGTGTAAGCTGTCACAGGATCACAACCGCACCGAGCCCAACGCGCAGACGATAATTCGGTGAGCAGCTAAACAAACCTTTTCTCATAATGGGTAGTAGAAACTGTTAGTTACTAACGCAGTTACATGTTCTCACATTATTCCGCACAAACGGAAACCCGATGCGACGCTGGACATAACCGACCGACGGTCTCCGATAGTATCAACTTATGAGAAGCGGAGAAAATTAAATAGATAGATAGAGAGATAGATAGATAGATAGATAGATAGATAGATAGATAGATAGATAGATAGATAGATAGATAGATATAGATAGATAGATAATAGATAGATAGATAGATAGATAGATAGATAGATAGATAGATAGATAACGAAATTAACATCACAAGCGCAATAAGGAGTATACATTACTCCTTGATTACTACTTGCCGTAAGACGCAAGCTGTACACTACTAACCTCCACACAAATCTTTTTAGCTGGTCGATGTAAATTTGATGCCGAATTAACACTTTGAACTCATTTCCTATAGGAATGAACACGACAATATGCCTTCACCACCACAATAGAAAGTTTGCGTGTGTCTGCTGGGGTGTATGATTGCGTGTTTATATGATATGTGAGTATGTCTCTGTGTGCCTGATACCTATCTATTTCCATTTCGTCGTCACACATCCACTCCGGCATAAGAAATTATGGATTACATTACTCATTACACATCATACAACCGCGATTTCTTACAACCAACAATTTGTTTTTTTTTTGTCATATGCGCGTACATCGCAAGAAATAAATGCGTCTAGGCACGCGGCACATTCCTGCATAGCGCGAACGGAGAAGGGAAACGCCTCACTAACACACGATTGTCCACGCGCGCCGACCTTACTTGCAGAGCAATTTTAAAAACCGTGACGTTCTGGATGTCGCGATCAGCAAAACTAAATGATCGCGGATATTTTGAGACCAAATACCGTAGAAAATAGTAACGCGGATAGAAGATATCGCGCATGAAAGGCTTTGAAAGATTGTACGTTTAAGGATGGGGAGCCGCTGCACCGGGACCGCCAAGTGTCGCAGGTTCGACGCCCAACCCCCCCTCTTCATTTTTTTTTTTTATACTCCTCGAGATTACGTCGGTAGGGGGCCTGGTGACGGTTGGGTACGTGAAAGGCTTTCAGTCGTTCAACTGCCATTTACGAGTCACTCCTATACCAGAACAGGAATTGGCCTCGCTGGTGAAGAAGTACTTGGCCACCACCTCCCACACGATGCCTACAATTAAACCCTCGCCCTCAGTGTCCAGCAGCTGCAGAACATCTGTCCACGGCGGCGGTCAGCTGTGAAGCAGGAGAGGGCAGTAATAATCACTGGACCCGGACAGGCCGCCACTGGGAACTAAACATTTGAACGTTCAATGCAAGATCCCTCTCCAGCGAAGCTAGACTAGCAGAACTACACGAGGAAGAGGGAGTTAGTTGGGACGTCATTGGCCTTAGCGAAGTTAGGAGAACAGGTGAAGCTTACATAGTCTTAAACAATGGGCATGTCCTCTGCTATAGAGGATTACCCGAAAAGAGGGAATATGGCGTTGGGTTCCTAATTCACAAAGATATAGCGGCCAACGTAGATGAATTGTACAGCATTAACGAAAGGGTTGCATGCGTCGTAATAAAACTAAATAAGCGGTATAAAATTAAGGTAATCCAGGGATATGCGCCAACAACGAGCTACGACGACGAACAAGTAGAGCAGTTCTACGAGGATATCGAATTAGCAATAAAGAAAGTACGGACACAATACACAGTACTCATGGGGAATTCCAACGAAAAAGTAGGGACAAAACAAAGTGGAGAGCAGGCGGTTGTCAACTACGGCGTCGGCCATAGGAATAACCGTGGGGAATGCTAGTACAATTTGCCGAAAGAAACCGACTCCAATAATGAACACGTTTTTCAAGAAACACAAGAATAGGAAGTGGACGTGGAAAAGCCCAAACGGGGAAACAAAGAAAGAAATCGACTTCATAATGTGCAAACAACCAGGTATAATTCAAGTAGTGGGGAAGATAAAATGCAGCGATCACAGATTAGTAAGGGCAGTCAGTGTAGTCAGTGTGGAGTCAGTGTAGTCAAGTTGTTGGCGGCCGGCTCATCCTTCGTTTCTGGCGAAAATTCCGTTACCGTGCTGCAACTGCTGCGTGTGTTTGTGTGGTGGCATTATGTTCTTTCTACTTTCCTCCTTACGTTAACCCTGGTTCAATCCCGGCGTTTCTGTGACTGGATCCCGTAACACCAATAACTACGTCTCGCCGAAAATAAATGTAAGTACCACATTTGAATGGCTTAGCATGATGCCTGTGAGATCACTCATGTGTTCCGCGCATAGGGCAAATTGGTCTGTGACAGATACAAGGAGGATTAATGCTATATATGTAAGCTCTAAGATAGTTGACGCATTAAACGCAAAGCAACGCAACTGTTGTTTTATTATTCAGATCACCGTGTATGAATGCATTCTGAAACTTTCTTAGGTCTATGTGCGTGTTCAGCCTGATTAGTGAGTTAGGAGTGCATTGGATTCGTTCCCACCATCCTGTAATTTGGTCGTTACGGGTAGCGAGTGCAGCGCCTGTACAACAATGTGGATAGTAGTAATTTACTCGTGTCTCACACAAACGAATACATGCAAGTGATATCACGCGTTGTAGGGCAACCGTTGCTGCGCGTTCTTTCACTGTGGCATTGCAGTCGTGAGATTTCAGTTCAGGGCTGCGAAATTTACGCGCATGTGATGTGGATGTGAAACTCGCGCACTGTTTGTTGCGGCATGTCAGCAGAACTGCCGCAGGCAATCATGACGTCTTATGGTGGTGGAATGACTTCTCGCAGCTCAGCATTCATATGAG